>VUQH01025243.1:0-14004 GCA_015106775.1 Etroplus canarensis
CCTTCTCCTCTGCGGTGCAATTTGATCGAAGCTTGTATGAGAACAACGTCTCCCATTCCACCGTCTAGTTTTTGTCCACTGGATCAGATGTGCAAGGAATGTGTAAGGTATCTTTCTTTTCTTTATGGATTACATATATAACATGCATATAGTGTTAAAAGCAACATTTTACCCAGTCCACTAGTAATTTTTATTTGAAATTGTATGGATTAAACTTATAAAATAAAAAAAAACCAGCCTATTAAAAGGGGTGCTTTGTGACAGAAGTATCAGCAAGAGTGAAAGGGAAGGTTTACAAGACAGTAGTGAGACCTGCTATGATGTATGGTTTGGAGACGGTGGCACTGACAAAAAGACAGGAGGTGGAGCTGGAGGTGGCAGAACTGAAGATGTTGAGATTTTCCCTGGGAGTGACCAGGATGGACAGGATTAGAAATGAGTACATCAGAGGGACAGCTCATGTTGAGAAGCTTGGAGACAAAGTCAGAGAGGCAAGGCTGAGATGGTTTGGACATGTTCAGAGGAGGGATAGTGGATATATTGGACAAAGGATGTTGAAGATGGAGCTGCCAGGCAGGAGGAGAAGAGGAAGACCACAGAGAAGGTTGATGGATGTAGTGAAGGAGGACATGCAGAGGGTTGGTGTGAGGGAAGAGAATGCAAGGGATAGGGTGAGATGGAGGCAGATGATCCGCTGTGGCGACCCCCAACAGGAGCAGCCGAAAGAAGAAGAAGAAGAAGAAGAATACTAAAGTTCATTTGGTCAGTAGACTATCTGAACAAATTTTGGCTGCTTAAATAATGCCCACATTTGGCTCTAGTAATTGTTTTATATCTCCCTCTTTGAGACTATATTCAAATGGTAAGAAATTTATGTAAATTACAAAATTTTGAGATTTGGGTCTGACCAATAAACCTATCTGAATACTGAGTTTTAAAGAACCAGTGTGTGATATACGGTGTCATCTACTGGTAAAAATATAGATTGCAACAGCTGAATACCCATCCTCGCCTCCCTCCCTTTCCGGATTCACAAGTCTTTTCCAATCCAGAGGTTTGTGTATGATGACATAATTAAGAATTAGAAATGTAACTGAACTGAATAAGATTTTGGAATTAGAATTTCAGTTTTTATGCTGCAAAAATAATAGATAACAACCAATGCATAATGATAGCCACTTAAGAGTGTGAAAGCCATTTTGTCCATTCTGAACTACTGTATAAATGTGGCAGCGCAGGATGTTAACGTCTAAAGAAAGGGACCTGCTACCATTGTATATATAAATGTTGTATATTTTTATTTTTCTAGATTGATTTTACTGTATAAAAAGCATAAATATGTATTTCAGATTCAATTTTTGATAATACATCAGCTTTAATCTTAGACACTGGTCTGTTACTATGCTGTCTATAGGTATAGTCATACTCTAAGCATAGTGCAAGCTAGGGGGGCTTAGGAAAGTAAACAGAAAAAAAGAAGAAACACTGTCTTGCAAAACATGCAAACTAAGCTATTAAACTACTGTATAAAATCTGCTAATATGACTCACTAAGTTTTAATTTAATTGCAGAGAGCAATGGTTCACTTGACCATGTCTATATGGGTGCTAATTCTACTGTATTTGCAATAAACTGTCAAAAAGAAGGAGGAAAAATCATTATGTGTGGAATTTAATTTTTAGAATTTTTACTGGGTGGGTTTCTTTGGGTACTGGGTCCCCAACCTATAGACCAGCACTTCCAACACACAAAAACATTTCTAAAAAAGAGAATAACAGAGTATGTGACCAAAAGTATTTAAAAAGTAAGTAACAGGCATGCATTGAAATTAGGCTTAAATATACATACAATGTGGAAAAAGTGTGTATTCCAGTAATGTTTTGGCCTGGTTTCTGACTAGAACTGACCATATATTTCAATAGGAGTCTCATCTTAATAACCATGAGCTGCCAAAGCTTCTATAGAGCTGTGTTATACATGTAAATGGATCTGTTGTCCTGTTTTTTTATATGATGTTAAGGTAGTGCATTAATTTTTCTTTGTTTTTAAAAGTATCCTGTCTGTGACTGGTACACAGTAATTCCTTTGGATAAGTGGCTATGATCTGGGGGTGAATAGATGAGTTTAAAAATTTTAATTGTGAAGTATGAACACGGGCTAGTTAATTTAATCTCCATGAACTAATCTTTGAGCTAGCTCTTGCAAAATGTGAACTTGCTCAACACCATAGTCAGCATCTGCCAGAGTGGCTGAAGTTCTGCCTGGGGGAAGTTAAGAGCAAAGGCTTCATTGCTGGAATTTTTTTCAAGAAAACAGTGAGCCCAGACCATGCAAATGCTATAGCTGGACTTGGAATCTATCAAATAAATTGACCAGGGGTACTCAGACTGATGTGATGAATATAAATCATTTGTGGCTCTATGTATGTGTAACTTGTAGATTTGCTTGAGCAGTTGGATCAGCGTTTTCTCTCTATGTTGAATGAATGCACAATGTTCAAGCTAACAAGTGCAGTGAAAATCAATGATAAACATTCCAAAGGACAAAGTTAATATTCAAAATATCACGCATCTTAGAGGACCAAAGTCTTAATGAACAAAGCAGAAATCACTCAAAGCTGCCATTTATTAACAGTATTTATATTTAATACGAAGAGTAAGCAAGTATCTGACCTACAGCTGTTCTCATATTCTCATATTGAAGTTATTGTTTTCTGTATGAATTTATCATTCACTCACACTGAATTTTGTCCTGCTCTTATTTACAGTTTCTTGTCCTGGGGTCATTGTCCTGTTGCATAACCCAATTTCGGCCGAGCTTTACCTGTTGGACAGACAGCCTCACGTTTGATTCTAGAATACTTTGGTTTACAGAGGAACTCATGGTCAACTTAATGAGTGCACGGTGCCCTGAGGCCTGTACTATGAAGCAGGATTTTTGCTTATCCAGATAACTTCAGGTTTAACTCTGGGTTTTCAGTACTACAAAGGTGGTTCACTTCTTACTGGGGGACATCACTATGGTAATTTATGCTGCAGACCTAACCTGCTCCAGACCAGGTTATGTTCCAGATTAGAGAGATCAACAGGTATGAAATCACAACCTACTGAGCAATCAGTTTTCTGGAAAATAGCATCAATGATTTTGGAAGATCCCTTGAACCTCTGTGTGGATAGTAGGAGGGTCTCAGTTTTTCTTAGCGCATCTAAAGTGTATGAGCACTAGTGTTAAATTTAAATTCTAAGATGCAAGTTTAGTCATTGATTTGATGTTGTACTCTTTGGCCACAAACAATTTTACACTAATTTGATTGTTCTGTAATCTTTAATAAATTATCCTAATCGTACTTTTTAAAATTTGTAGTCCAAATCAAATTTGCATGTATTTGAATTTTGTTTTTATGTTTGTTCTTTATTTGCTTTCAGACCATTAAACCGCTCAGAAGCTGATGCTTAAAGAATAAAAACCAAAACTGTCTTATACACATCTAAACATTAATTTAATGGATGGACAATCGTTATGTCAGATTCTTTATGACAGAGCTGTGATACCGTGTTAACTTACAAATATATTACACTGTATTTTTGCTGACTTTTCTTAGTGGCTTCAAGTAGGTTAAACTTTAAACTATTTTTATAGTAGATGTTTTCCAGTGCTTATAGCATGCACAGATTCATACAGCGCTTTTATTACTATACTGTACAGTACTTTTCTTATTGCAGTTACCCATATTGCTGTTTTATCTGCAACTGTGTTGATTTCAGTATGTATTCTATATTTAACCTTTTAATATTTTTCACATATCTAAGTATTGTTTTCCTTTGGGAAATCAGGGACTCTGCTGCCTGAATAGACTTAACCATGATTATAATTGGCCACCCATTTTTATGTGAGTGGGCTTATACCTCTACTGATAAACCCTGGGTTAACTTATTAAGTTGATAACCCCCTTTGTTTGACCACTTATCCTGATCACCAACATTAGGTTAAGTAAAGTCAGATAATAGGAGGATATCATGGATATATTGCACTTTCTTTGCAGTACTTGGCTCTGGTTCTGTAGCTGCAAAACAAGCCCAAATCATCACCCCTCCACCACCGTGCTTGACGGTTGGTATGTGGCGATGTTGTGTTTGGTTTTTGTCAAATGTGGCACTATATATTATGGCCAAACATTTACACACTGGTCTTGTCTGTCCAAAGGACATCGTTCCATATGTCTTGTGGTTTTTCAGGTCTAACCTTACAAACCTAAGCTGTACTGTCACATGCTTTTTAGAAGAGAAATACTCTTCTCCTTAAAGAGATTTCTCTTGGCAAACCTTCCAAACAAGTGATACTTGTTCAGCCTTTTTCTGATTGTACTGTCATGAACTTTAACATTTAACATGCTAAGGCCTGTAGAGTCTGAGGTGTAGCCCTCTCTCACTTTCTCTCTCTCTTTTTTCTCTGAGCATTACACACTCTGACCTTGGGGTGAATTTGCTGGTGCATCTAGTCCTAGGAAGATTGTAGCATAGTGTTAACACACACACTTGCAAACTGCCAACATTTCTGCTTTTATAGAGGTGCTCACACTTGCTGATGATCACTTAATTAAGTGCCCTCAATTAGCAGCACCTGGCTCCTACTTAACCTCTAATTCCCATGGAAGCAGTAAGGGTGTACTTGGTTATTCATGGGATTGCAGAGTGCTGTGAAATTTTTTTTTTATATAAGTGTAAATAGTTTTTTTGAGTCATCAGTGACAAATGATGTTCATTAATGGAATTTATTCAGCTAAATTCGAAACATGAAGTGCCTCAAGGAAGCTGTCTTGAGATTCTCATGCACTCAGTTTATACTAATGAGGTTCATTTAGTATTAAAAAAAGGCTTGTGTCTTATTGTCTCTCTGCAACATATTTAGAATTAGCATCAATTAGTGATTTTAATAAAAAAAATGCAGATTAGGAGTTGAAGTTGGTTGCAGAATGGAGCAAGAGCAATAACCTCACTTTGAACATAGGTGAAACAAACTGGGTTGTTGTTACTAAAATGGGAAACATTGCAATTAACATGTTTTTAACTTTACAAACTACTAAATAAATAAGTAATGATTCAGTGCTGTATTGTCTGAAATATTTCATTAAGAAGTAAAAGAAAAATTGTAACTGGTTTAGATCAAAGTGGCATGTGACACTCTAGTGAGGTAAAAGCAAATGCTACTAAAATGCATGAATGACTCAACCAAGATTTATATTGTTATAAGTATAAAAACATTCATCAGTACACATAAGATTAGATCCACAGAGCAATGCTACAACTGAATTTAAGCCCTAAAATCAAATTACAAAACAATTCTTTTGAATAAGCTTAAAAAAACAAGCATTTCTTAAGAATAACTTTAGTGATAAGTTTTGTTTGTTGTTTAAGGCTTTCATGACTATTTCATAATAAATGATAAGATTTATATTTTAGGACATGATCGATTTAGTTGGGCCTACCATTTTTCTTTGGGTCATTTGAACTGTCAGTTTTTATAGTCCACACTGCAAAACTTCGGCTTGAAAAGAAGCTGGCATGATATTCAGGTGGTTTTAATGTTGTAGCTGATATTTGTGTATTTGACTCCAAGTATTGCTTCTAAAGTAATACACTGCAATTTCAAAATTCTAAACCAGAGGTCTTAACAATATTGAACTGATCTGAAAGAACCTGATTTCATATTCATGCATATTTAACACTTAATCTTTTCCAGTTTGATTTTTCACCCGTGGCACAGTTCAGGTCATTGGGAAAATTAGAGGATCAGTCTACAGTTTTTAGTATCCATCTACAGGTTTGTTTGATGTTTTAGAACATTCTGCAGTGGTGCAAAGAAGGAAGCTGTGTGAAGTTCTGATTTTAATGCTGCCAGCATTATAAGAGATGCCGGGGGTAATTGGTGTCTTTGATGCACTGCAAGGAATAAGTTTTTATGCAAACAATGATGGGATTCAGACTTCACAGCTGGTAAGATTTGCCAATTCAAAGTACCTGGGCACAGCTCAGGTATTTTGTTTTCATCTTATTGGCGTCTCTGTGCAGTTCAGAATGTGGCATTCTCCAACTGATTAGATTTCACTACTTGTGAAAGTCTTTGATGTAAAGCATATGAAAAAACTTGGGATGTGAAGAAAGTCAGTTTAGCCTGTTAAAACTCAAAATATCATAATGCATGCCCAATTAGTTTAAATATAGGCCTTTCCGCTGAACTGCCTGACTTGCTGTAGCTGTGGGGGTGTCTGTAATGCTTAATTGAAGTTTTCCACTGTTTTGTTGGTCATTACCACTCATAATTTCCCATCTTATAGTAAACCCTTGTTCATTTACTTTACATACCGGACGTGCTGAGGACTACACCTAAAATATACTTTATTAAAGCATAATCCTAGTGAATGAAAACACTGAAAATATTTAAATTGCTGTCTACCTTTAATACAAATGCATTATTAACACCAAGCCAGTCTGCCAATATGTGACCAACATTTGAACCCAACACAAAATCATTGCAACAGTCATTTCAAGGCACTGTATACTGTAAGGTCAGAGAGAGATAGCAAGCAGCATAAGGCACAATGAGGTTTAAACTCCAAGAAGATGTCATCCCTACATAATTGCTAAATTGATAATTTTTCATTTTACAGTAAAGACAAAATACAGGATATTGTCAGTCTTACTCAGTTGATCTATGAAGGGATAAAAGAGAACTAAGAAGCAAATCTAGAGGACTGATCTGTGACTCTTAAGCAGAAAGCCATGTCTGTGAATGCTGAAAAGACTCTTAATACTTATTCTAATTTGGATGCAGGGACATGGGGGAACCTCACATCATGTGGACTTCAAATGCTCCCAGTAATCCATTCAAATGAATACAGCATGTTTACCAGTTACACTAACATCAAAGAAATGAAAAACCCTAACACCCACGTACTGCGCATACAATAAGGTATACCAGACAAACCAAATCAGTATCGCTACTTAAAAAGAGAAAAAGAGAGAGAGAGAGAACAGAGGCATTTTACTTGTTTCAAGTTCAGTTTGTGAATTTTTTAGATCTTTAGAAAACAATGATGATTCATTTCCGTTAGCACAGGTGCTTAGCTCTATCCACCCACCCATCCCCACTGATCCTCTCATAATGGTGCTGCCTTCTGCAGGGACTCACAGAAAACTAATAAAAAGTATACAGATTCATGCCTGAGGCAAGAAATCTTTTATATTCTAATTCACTAATTTTCTTAACAAAAACACCATCTGAAAAAAACGCCATTCAGCATCAGCTCAATAAGAGTCAAGTAAAATGTTCAGAATTGACAACAAATAATGGTCCATGTCTTAATGGGTTATTATGTATGCATTAAAACGGTCTGGCAGAGATGTTTTTCTTATTCAGGAGATGATTGGAATAGCATCTGTCAAATAAATAAAAGCTGGAATACTATCAAGCCCTCAGAGAAAGAGAGCTGTATTCTTTGATGCTTGGGAGCTGAGTTCCTCCCAGACAGAGCAGGAGAAGCATTATTGATATATTAGTTTTAAAATTTGATTTGTAGCTTTGGCACAGAGTGTCATTCCCATGCAGCTTTAAGTCCTCTCTCCACAACCTAGAAAATTACAGCTTTTCTTCTCGAAAAGAAAGAGGTGATTCTCCAAAATGACAAATCAAAACATACTATAGCAACTGCAGGATTTATATTTCTATTAATATTTGACATATTTCCTATACATATGAAAAGATGGGTGAGAAAGCTCACCTTGCATGGTTTCTGAGGTTTTGTTCCATTCCTTTTTAGTATGGTATATATATGTTTTCTGCATGGTGCCAACTCTGTTTATTGGTATCTGCATAAAAGGTTACAAGAAAAGGCCTTTACAAACCACTCACATGTACATGTAAATAACTTACAACTGTACTTAGCAAGCAACTCCCCCTGGAATTAATAAAGGATTCTGATTTGCATACTTTCTAAATAAGCTAAAGTTGCTGTAGGTGGAAATCTAGAAAAAGAAAAGAAACAGAAATAGGCAGACCTCCTCCTGCAGCCCTCATCTCTGTACGTCTCTCCAACCAGACAAGCTTGGGTATATGCATGAGCTTCATACAGCTACAAATTAGTCATTGCTGCCTTTTAACTTCATGTAGTATTTGAATAACACCCCTTTAGGGAAAAGGTACCCATTGCACCACCCCATCTTACTTCCTACATTAACTTTTTGCCTTACCACTTCATTTTACTTAGCTGATTTGGTCTGAAAAGACATGTGATAATGGCCTTGATTTTCTAAAGCCTGGAAACAGAGCCCAGTGGAGGAGCAGGAGTCTAGTTTCTTTTCAGAACAGTTGAATTACAATATGCTGAAAGCTTATTATAGATTATTTGTCCAATGACGCTAAAAACATGTTGCCTACCCCAGCTTTAAAAGCTAACACATCAGTTAGAGTGATTGCTTGCAAAATCTATGCTGGCAGCCACCAGAGCACTCTCAGATACTTGGGCATCAACAACATTTCAAAAGCTACTCAGCTGAAGTGAGTCATTTACATACATTGGATTAAAGCAGAAAGGTTGTTCATTTAAGTGACATAGGTTATTTTTAACTTTTGGCACCTGTCTTGTCGTCTATACAGTAAGATATTTCAGAGATAAGAATCATTTTGGGTTTTATTTATTTTAATTTCTCCAAAAGTTCAGGGGATTCTGCATCTGATTTAAAGCACAAGGGGAATCAAATCTCATGTTTCTGAGTAAGATATAGATGATCGCAGCTGGCCAAACTTCTGAAGGAAGTCTGTCTGAGCTTGGACTAAAGCTTCCTCATCAATGTATACTGCTGGTCTTCTTGCTGTGACAAAGTATTGCACCTTCCTCAGGGACCAGCCAAGGATGTACATGAGCAGGCCACACACAGCTGCCGTCGACCTCCCTACTCCAGCATTACAGTGAACATAGACAGTGTGACCATTCTCCAGAAGACCATGAAGCAAGAACACAGCTTGAGGAAGCATCCTGATCCGGCCTGCAGAAGAAGACAGCACCACAAAATATTCTTAAAGGAAAAAAGGCTTTCAGCATTTCACATTTTTTTATCCTTGTTATTTTCACAAAAGGACCAGAGCCAGCCTTCTGTTACTTCACCTCTCAATCATTTCTGACTTCACTGCAGTTAATGGCATTCAGCCCCAAGCCAGCTAATTCCTGCTAGATTAAATCTTTATAGTTTTTGAGCTAAGTAATGCTCCTCTGCTGCAGGTTGGCACCACGGTTTTTAAACAAACATTACTCAAACAGAAATAGACAGCACATTTGCTGGGGGGCATTTGTGAGCTGTAATTACTGTAGGAAGAAACATCAAATGCAACGCTATAACTCCTAAATATTTCTCAAGATCTGGCAAAAAATAAGTGCATAGAGATTATTTATTTATTTATTACCTTACAAAAAATAAATAATGGAAAATAAAAGAGTTTTAGTTAGGTGTTTCGCCATTGCATGCTTCCTGAACAGTTTCAGTGTGCCTAGTACTCAACTTGGTGGATGAATCACCATAATTCCTCATGTCTTATTTTGATGGTGGTGGTGAAAAGCACTCTCAAATACATCAACTAAAAATACCCCATAGGCGTTCAGTAAGGTAGAGATGTGATGACTTTGAAGGCATATGAGTCACATCATTTTCATCCTCATCAAATCATTCACAGTGATAGCTGATTTCCTATGACTAGATCCTGGAAGAGACTGCTTCCATCAGAATAGAAATTTTTCATCATAAGATAAAAGTAATCACCCAGAAAAACTCAGTGTTTCAAAATAACAAAGGCACTGGATATCCACACTGTAGGGGTCAAGCATTTTGGTATGTAACATTCTCGTGGTGTACGCTACATGATAGCTCGTCCATTGCACTTTTTTCTACATCTGCAGACCAAAGCCACCTACAGTTTCTGTACCACTCATCTGTCACAAGTGCATATTCATTTGCAATGAAGCATTTCTCCACTTCCAGCTTACTATAATATCCCTCTCGGTGAAATTGTTGTCAGGACGATTATTGCTGACATGGGCTGTTCTCATCCTGTACTGACACTCTCAGTCACCTGAGGAAGAGTTAGTCCTCTATTTGTCCTTATGTATCACTCTCATATACAAACATTACAGCCATCAAATGTGTATTTCAATCTTCATCAAAGTCAAGCTGATCTCAAGCAACAAGACTCCTTTTTCACAGATAAGGGTTAAACTTAGGCCTAGAATAAAAACCTCTTTTCAGTGGACATCTTCAATTAATTCGTCTCTTAGTCTAGAACTAAGCTTAATACTTGTCTGTGAAACTGGGATGATAGTAAGGTTCTGGACAGAATTCCCAGAGAACAAACTGGGTAAAGTTGTTACACTAGAGTTGACCTTCTTATTAGGAACGTTTCAAAGATGCTTCTGTGTATGAACCCAACGTGCCCTTCTCTTTTTATGACAGAACAATCTGAAAAGAGGCAGAAACCCTTTAAGAGATCCTACCTATTCTACACAGGTTCTTCTGTGCTAACAAGTTAAAGTTCTAGTTAACTCTTTTTTATAAACTAAAAAAAACATTATTACTGAATTAATTGTTGTATAACAACAAACTTGTACTTACCCTCAGTGCTCATGTCCGGTGTGGGCAGCCACACATACACAAGGCCACAGTCTTTGTATAAATGCATCATGGTCTCTGGGGTCATGGTTTCCCCTGGGTTACGCCTGCAGCCATAGGAGTTGTTCACCACATCCCACTCTGTCTGAAAATTCATCACTGCAGTGATGCCCAGTTCATACTTCATCTTTACCGTCACATGTTCCACCTGTCGAGGGCAGCTGCCCAGCCAAATACGTGGCAGCACCCTGGGGTTAATAAAAACACAGATGCATTAGCCTTCTATTTGTATATGTTTAAATTATTTCTATATGCAACAAGTTGATCCTCTTAAAAAGGCATTTTCATCTCTTTTTTATATTTTATTCACCAGTTAATCCACTAAGAAGTTTACACCATATTGTAGAGGTGATACAGAATCTGACTGTGCTTGTTTTTCAAGAATTTTCATATGAAGGCATTAAATTAGGCCAAGTTACAGAATGAAGACTAAAACTGCAAAGCATCTGTGTTACAGGAAAAGTCAAAGCTATAAAGAAAACCTCAATCACTGACTGGACAAATGACATTGTCATCAGAGGCTGATGGACTGTGAAAAAGTAGGGCCAGGTTTTCAAGTTGCTCTGAAGTAAAACAGCAATGTAATATTTTAAAAACTGTCACAGGCCAATAATACGTTTCATCTGGATTTCAGTTTCTTACTTTCTTCACTCTGTTACTCATAGTAGTAATGCTTGAATTGACCTCTTGTTCCTCTAATTTTCTTCCTGACTACTTTAGTATGAGGGAGACTCCATTGGGGTTCATTAGTATGCATGAAGTCAACAACCAGGAGGTGATGCGAGACACAAAGGCGAACGCCGTTAATACCTGATGTCCCAGTGAAAGTGTCTGGAGTTTAACTTGCTGTTACCTGATCACCTCTTTTTCCAAACAAAAACCCCCTACATATTTGTTTTGTGATATGTCATGTATGAATGAACTGTTTGGAATCCACTTGTTCTCCTTGCGCCTTTAAGGGTTTCCTCCCACAGTCCTCAGAAATGGTTGTTAGCTTAATTAGGGATTCTAAATTAATGATCTGAACATTTGTGGTTTTCTGCCCCTTTGTGTTTAGTTTGTGCTGAACCCCTCCATATGATCCTAAGTTGGATGAGCAGTTAAAAACTGGATGGATAGATGAAAGAACAATATAATCAAACAGACTACACTTTTCAGTTTATATAATCTGATGTTTAGTATAATATGATCTCTTGTTACCTATACTGTGTCATATTCTTTTTCTTCTTCTGTTCCTTTTAGGTGTCACCACAACAAATCACCTGCCTCCACCTTACCCTAGCCCACGCACACTTTTCTGTCATACCAGCCCTCTGCATGTCCTCCTTCACTACATCCATGAACCTTCTTGGTGGTCTGCCTCTTTTCCTCCTGCTTCACAGCTCCACCTTCAACATCCTTTGTCCAATATATCCACTATCCAATCTCTGCACATGTCTGAACCATATCAGTCTTGCCTCTTTTTATTTCATCTCTGCAAAACCTGAGCTGTTCCTCTGATGCACTCATTTCTAATCCTGTCCATCCTGGTAACTTCTAATTAAAAGCATCTTGATCTTTGCCACTTTCAGCTGTGCCAATACTGTATGGCTCGCATTTTTACCTACTACTTTATTTTAAAACAAAGATACAAGATAGATCGGAAGTTTCTAATCTTGTTTTTCTGTTTCAAATTGTTTATTTTTCCTTTTCATGAGCTCACTCACTTAAAACTTACCTTACTTACTCATCTTTTGATAAAGATGTCTGTTTTGCCTAAAGTGTTTAGAATCAAGCTAGAACAACTAAACATTGACTCAAAGTGAAAAACTAACATCTCAATCTGTCGAAATAAAAATGATTAACATCACTACAAAAATGGCTGAGTAACCCTTAGGCCTCCCCTGTAAATATGAGCATGACAGATGAGTTACCAGCTACAAAGTGAGTAAAAGTCACTGTGTGAATGTTAATGACTTACTGCAGAGTGTGTGTAATACTTGGAGCTATATGGATGGAAGGTCTGAGAGACTAATTTAAAAAGCTATTAACAGGGAAGATACAAAGGCACAGTGCTTCCTATTGAACACAGGTCCTTGACATAAGCCTTGTAAGGTCTTCGGACACAAATTAAAACCTGATGGCACCAGCCAAGCCAGCTCATTTTTATGCAAGTTATGTTCATGCTGCCTCAGGGGTCTGGGGCTAATTTTTGCTGTGCCTGGTATACCATGGCACCGAGTCTGTGCCTTACAAAAGGAGGGCATGCATCGGTAGGTTTATTTAGTGTAGGCTGGATACTGTGTGAAAGACTACTCGGTATCAGCAATTTAAGACCAATATGTAGAATTCACTGAAATATGAACATACATCCTCCAAACTATTTATCTGATATATCTTTCTGACACTCTTAACTATTAGGTGAAGGACATCTACTGCACTCCCATAAACATGCCTGTCGCTACTGCTCAGGCTTCAGCATAGCATTTGCCAAAGGTTATGTCTTGTCAAATGTGTATTTACAAGCTATGAAGCAGGCAAATCATGGGGTAGTGGAATAGTGCATAAAACCAACACACTCTGTGGACTTTTTCCTCTCTTTTCCCCACACTAGATGACTGATCTAAAGACATCCATTCACCCTACAGGCACTGACATTCATGGATATGTTACAGAGAAAACAAAAAATGACATTTTTATTAGTTACGACCTGAACATGAGATGACATACCTGTGGAGGTATGGAGCTGTCTAGGAGAGAGGGCAGTGGAATTTTTAACCAGACCGTTTAACACAATCTTTGACATATCTTTGAGTGCACTGGTACCAATCTTCAAGAATAAGGGTGATGTGTAGAGCTGCAGTAACTACAGAGGAATCAAGTTAATGAGCCATATCATGAAGATATGGGAAAGGGTTGTTGAAGCTAGGTTAAGGAGAGAGGTGACAATCAGTCAGCAGCAGTATGACTTCATGCCAAGAAAAAGTACAACAGATGCAATGTTTGCTTTGAGAGTGTTGATGGAGAAGTATAGAGAAGGTCAGAAGGAGTTGCACTGTGTCTTTGTGGATCTTGAGAAAGCATATGATAGGGTGCTAAGACAGGAACTGTGGAAGTGTATGAGGAATTCAGGAATGGCAGAGAAGTATGAGAAGGTGGTGCAGGACATGTATATGGACAGTGAGACAGTGGTAAGGTGTGCAGTAGGAGTGACAGATGGGTTCAAGGTGGGGGTGGGATTACATCAGGGATCAGCTCTGAGCCCCTTCTTGTTTGCAATGGTGATGACCAGATTGACAGATGAGGTCAGGCA
>VUQH01025249.1:0-14909 GCA_015106775.1 Etroplus canarensis
GAATACTGGGAGGCTAAGCGCATAGCAAAGAGAGAAGTGGCAAAGGCAAAGAAAAAGGCTTATAGTGATTTGTATGAGAGGCTGGACCCTGTTGGTTAACAGCACCGGAGGCGGTCGTTGTTAACCCGGGCCGCGACCAATCCGGTATGGAAGTCGTGTTATGAATCCGCATATTTGATTTGGCAAAGTTTTTACGCCGGATGCCCTTCCTGACACAACCCTCACCATTTACCCGGGCTTGGGACCGGCGCTAGGACTACACTGGCTTGTGGGCCCCTGTGGCTGGTTTATGTGCATGTGTCCAATATCAAACCTTAATATAGCCACATACATCTGATACTGTTAGACCTGACAGATTTTTTTCACTGTTATCAATAGTTGTGTATTTTACCATCCTTTTATTTATGAATTGGAGGGCATTTCAGCAGCTGGACTTTCTTTGGTAGCATCTGCATTAAAACGTCTGAGTGGACTGGGTTTTCTACAACACTGACGTTTGAGCAAAAACTGAACCAAACTGATCATTTTCAGGAGCTGAATAGCATCAGAATGTGGACCTTCACAATTAATGCATGTACATTTAAATGGACACAAATAACCACTGAGTCACTTACAAAACTTGAAATAATTTAGTTTTAGTTACATATAATGAGAGACAATGTTGACACTGCTTTTGAAGTGATGTTTTGACAGAGCCCGTGTGGTTTAACTTGCACAAAGTATGAACAAGAGAACGCAGAAATAGTCCACTGGGTATCTTGGCATCACAGATCCAACATATTCTGCTAATTTTTATAAGTTCCTGTCAAGGAATTAAAAGAAGTGTGAATAAATTAAATAACGTTTTAATTTAAAACAAATAATGTAAATTTGTGTTTTTTATAACAGTCTGGTAATTGGTCTATATCCAGGAAACATTCTGACTTGGCGCGGGACTACAAACATGGCTGCTGCAAACAGTTCTGGTCATTGTTTGAAATCTGCTCCAGTGCCGCGCCACAGTGATCCACCCTGTCATCACACTCCTCCTCTTCTCTCTCCGCCTGCCTTTTGATGCTGCTGATGGACAGTGCGGCCTGACAGCCCTCATCATTCCCCCTGTCCTCTTCCTCCTCCCCATGTGTTTCTGCCTGCTGCTGGCTGCCCTTCGAGCTGTCGTCCTCCTCTTCATCATCTCCCCCTGTCTGCGGCCTTTTTGTTTTTCTCACAAACCTGCCTCTTCTCTCCTCCTCCTCTCCGTCCTTCTCCGCGGCCATGCACACCTCATCTCCCTCGGATTCTCCCGTCCCTCTTTCTGTGCCCACCTCGTTTCCTACAGCAGGACACTTGTGATCTCTGTAATAGCTCTGCCTGGTGAACCCTTTGTTGCAGGTGGAGCATCTGAAGCGGTAGTTGTCTGTGTGAGACTGCTGATGCTCGAGCATGTGAGCCCTCCGGCTGAAGGCCTTCTGACAAAACAGACACTTGTAGGGCTTGATACCTGGAAGAGAATTCAGGTAATGATGCAATAAAATAACCAATATTTCCACACTTGTTTATCAGAACAGCCAAAACATTACCATACATCACCACTCACCAGAGTGTGACAGGATGTGGGCCTTGAGTTTGTCTGGTCTGTTGAACTCTTTGGTGCAACCTACATGTTTCCTAATGAAACAGAAAAGGCAGAAAACTGAATAGCTTGGGCGAAGGAGGATAAAGAAAAAAAAGGGAACAGAGCTTTCTCACTGGAGGGTCTCACCTGAAGGGACACTTGTATTTCTTAAAGGGTTCGTGAATGAGCATGTGCCGCTTCACTTTGTCCTTCCTGTTGAACGTCGCCTCACAGAGGGAACATTTGTATGGCTTTTCACCTGGAAAATGGTATCGGCATTAAACTTGCACCTTTATTTTGACTTCTTTAAGATACACACAGTAAATATACACTCACTTGCCACTTCATTAGGTACACATGTTCCACTGCTCATGAATGCAAATTACTAATCAGCCAATTATATTGCAGCAACCCAATGCATTTAGGCATGCAGACAAGGAAGAGACGACCTGCTGAATTTCAAAGTGAGCACCAAAATGGGTAAGAAAGTTGATTTAGGTGCCTCTGAAGAGTATCCCTCAACGCACATGTCGAACCTTGAAGCACATGGGCTACAGGAGCAGAAGACCACACTGGGTGCCACATGCGATATTTGCATGGTAGGGTCAGTATTTGGTTTAAACAACATGAAAGATTGATTCCATTCTGTCTTGTATCAACTGTTCAGCTTGCTGGTGGTATAATGGCATTGGGAATAATTTATTAGCACACTTTAGGCTCCTTAGTACCAATTGAGCATTGTCTAAATGCCACAGCCTGCCTGAATATTGCTGAGGATCATGTCCACCCTTTCATGACCACAATCATCTGATGGCTGCTTCCAGCAGGATAACGTGACACATCACAAAGCTCAAATTATCTGAAATTGGGTTTTAGAATGTGACAGTGAGTTCAATGTACTCAAATTTCTCCACAGTCACCAGCTCCTAATCCAGCAGAGCACCTTTGAGATGTGGTGGTATTGGAGATTTGTGGCATGGATGTGCAGTCAATAAATCTGCAGCAACTGTGTGATGCTATCACATCAATATGGACCAAATTTTCTGAGGAATGTTTCCAGCACTTTAAGACAGTTCTGAAGAAAGGGGGCACTACCCAGTACTAGCAAGGTGCGCCTAATTAAGTGGCCAGTGAGTGTAAATCTAGTTTGCTTGGGGAAAAAAAACAATATATTTAGTACATTTTAACATGGCAAGCCCTGACTTGGCTCTCAAAAATCAAGTGTAGTGTCAGTTCTGGTAGGCCATGGAGTCAAGCTTAGCTGCAATTCTGACAGATCAGCTTTTCTTATAGCTAGCCACATAGCCTGACGGTGTAGCTAATAACCTTCTACGCATTTTAATGGCAAATTTCATCTGCATATGATCACTCCTGGCTACAATAAAAAAACATAGTGGTGCCCATAATGGTAACATTGAGGCTTCAAAATTCAGAGTTCCAGAACCTGTAGGTGGTGTCAAATTTGTGTTTTATGTATGAACTACAGCGTGGAAGGGCAAGGGGTCCCTAAACAGAGCCATACTGCTAAATGCAAAAGTACTGTTGATGGAACTAACAATATTCTTTTGTGTAAACAGAGATCATGCAGTTTTCCAGTGGCTTGGTTAAAAATCTTTGAGGTGTCTTTCAGACCTGAGTGAATCCGTGTGTGCAGTTTGAGGTAGTGCTCCGTCTTGAAGGCCTTCTTGCAGATCTGACACTTGAACCTCCCTCCAACACCGTGAGTGGGGAGGTGGCGTCTGAAGTATCTTTCACATGGGAAAACCTGATGTTCAGAAAATGGGCAGATCAGACAGTGCACTGGCACTTAAAATAAGTAATGTGAAAGACAAAAGGCACAAACACCACAAACCTGAGTTCACAAACCATACATGTTTAGTCCAAGACATGTTAAGCATGGGGAAACAAGCCTATCTTCACATGCTGGCGCTGTATGTGCGTATATCGAGCTTTACAAATAAAAAAGCTGTGATGTCAGTTGTGTCATAATGTACCTTTTGACAGTGTGGGCAGGGAAAACTGTGAGAGGCGGTGAGTAGATGTTGTTCCAGTGCCTCCTGGGTGGAATATCGGCTTTGACATTTCACACATCTGAAGGAAAAGCAAAAAGTTACCGTTAACAAATCCTAACAAAAAGTCCATTCATTCTGGTATATGTAATTGGTAACAGATATAGAACTGAATTTAGGAAAGGCTAAGTCATTTTCTAAAACAGGTACATGACACAGTCCATATGACAGGGACATTTTTTGTACTATGAACTAATACACGTTTTGTGCTCAAGTGATTTACAGCAGCAGAACGTTGTACAAAAACTAAATAACAGAGTAGACTAAATCTGTCTTTGGACACACAGGACATCTTTAGTAGTTGGACACAACAACTTGTGGGTCAAAAATAAACCAATCAACCCCTTCTTTAAAATCTGGAGGAGCCGTGATCTTTGTTCTTGAGTAGCTTAATAACTGACTTTCTCCACCCGTCCAAACTCCACGTCTCTTTCTCCTCTACAATAAGCGGTTGACCTGACCTATAGATGGTGGCTTCCTTGCGTGTGTTCTGCTGTGGGCAAAGGGAGTGGGAGTACTGGTGGAGTCCCAGCTCAAAGAGCGAGGGGAACACTTTGCTGCAGAGGTGGCAGCGGTAGGTCAGTTGCTCCTGGTGTGTCCGGATGTGTTCCAAAAACTGATCCAGTTTCTGGAAGGTCTGCGAGCAGGACTTTAACACACACTTATAAACCTGTGGGAAAACAGACACACAACCCAACTCACTAACCGCATGGTTCTGGATGTTTTAAGACACGTAATCAAGGAAACGTACTTAATATTGAATGTCAGTGGCACTGTTTTCTAATTCATATCCTGCCAGGTGTTTATGAATTGTGCCTCCTATCTTACGGGTAGCTTCTGCCTTCTATTTGATCTAAAATCATGCAAGCCTTCTTGATTGCCACCTTCTCTTGGACTCACCTGCTCCCCCTTGTGTTGAGTCAGGTGTGACTTGAGCTGGAAGTAGGTCTTGAACTTGCTGGCACAGAACTGGCACTGGTAGGAGCTGTCTATCACAACGATCTGTTTGGTGTGAGGTGCACACTGCTGGTTCTGGCTGGATTGCACCTGTGGATGCCTGTTCTGTGTGTCTTCCACTTGGCTGCCCTCTGGATCAGCCTGATTCTCAGTCACTCTCTCCTCCAACTCTCCAGGTGCCTCTGCAGTCAAGCATTGAGTTTACTGTGAGGCTGATGCTAGATCAGATGCTATTTTTAATGTTTAAACTTGGACTATCCACGTGGACAGTCCAATTCTACTTCCATGTGGAATCCACATTATTAAAGGTCCCATATCCTACCATTTTAAGCCACATTAATGTCCGTCTCATGTTTCCCCAGAATGTATATTTCAGGTTTCAAGTTTCAGCTCAAAATACCATACAGATCAAAAAGGTACTTATTCCTTAAAAAATAATAAAAGCATTTATACAGCTGAGGGGCAGAGCAGCAGTCTGATTTTAGGATGGAAGTTTTGTGAGCCAAAAACTTCAACTGATTTAAATTTGGCTGCTGTGCCATTCAAGGTTGTCTCCCTTTGCACCTCTGGACTGATTTCAATGCTGCTGCTATGTTTGGCCTGTTCTGTCAAAGTCCCGTTCTGACTTTCACCCTAAATCGTTATCCAACAGCGTGAAAGCACAGAGCTTTCAACTTTAATTTAATTTTGGGGAGGAGGACAAAGTAGACAAAGTAGTAGTAACAGCAGAAATCCACATTTACAGTGGGACCAAAGGGGAAAATTCACATTCTCCTGGTTATGTTAATGACCTGATAAGATGCCATTTGACTTGGACTCTTGGACTCCTTCAAAGAAAACTGCTGTTAGCTTAGGTCATCACTGGTGATTGTCAACATGAAAGTTACAGAACACAGAAGGTAAAAACATAGACGAAAAATTGCAATGGGTTGGAACAGGACTTCTGAAGGATGTAATCTTGAAGAGAAGTTTGGCCAAATTTAAATCAGGTAAAGTTTTTGCTGGTTATATGCAATGTGAGGCAACTTTTTAACGTGCCTCGTGTTATGAATTTTTAGTACTTGTGGACAGAAACTGATTTTTCATTAGGTCCTGAAACTACTTTTTTCTTCTGTATCTGGATGTTGCTCTGACAGCGGCTTGTCCACCTTTTTAAGTTTTTAATAAAACCTTTATTTTGTTCCTGTTTTCCTCCTTGTCCCTTCTTTTCCAACCTTGACACTTTTAATGTTACTTCCCTACATCCCCTGGGACTTCTTGGGGAATAGAACACATTTAAATGCTGGGACATATAACAATGAAAAGAGAAAGCACCTTCAGCTGCTCCTTTGCATTTCCTCAAGCAGTCACTACAGTGGATGAATATGCATAGATTATTGGGCACATATTTTGCACCGCTGTAGTGTAGTGGTTTACACATTCGCCTTACAAGCAAAAGGTCCCTGGTTTGATTCCAGGTGGGGGCACACGTCCCTCTCAACATGCGGGAATGCGTCATGAAGGACATCCGGCGTAAAACTTCTGCCAAATTACCGATGTGGATTAATCTGCTCTGGCAACCCCTTGAGGTGAATATAAGGAAGCAGCCCAAGCTACATTTATTGGGCACATATTTTACACTGGATGCCCTTACTGACACAACCCTCCCATGCAGGGAGGGCCTCATGTCCCCAACTGGACTCAAATCAGAGACCTTGCGAGCCAAATGTGTAAACCACTACACTACGGAGACACTTACATTACAACATAATTAATATCATTTTCATTGTGTATTACTTGAGATGTGGCACCTGTTTGCATTGGTGTTTCTTCTGCTTGTGTTTGTTGACTGCTCTGCTGTTGCTGTGGCCCCTCCTCAACTGGGTCACCTTGCTGCTGCTGCTGCTGCTCCCCACCCCCTTGTTCCTCAGTGGGTGACACTGGCACCACCTTTACTGTGATTGGTAGTCTGGACACTGTGCTGGCCACGCTCATAGGCCAAACCTTTAAGGTAAAGACAGCTGTTATTAGCATGTTATTTTGCATCAAACTAAATACTGCAGTCATTGCACATGGACAGATTAAGATATCTCTGTGTCACAATGTTTCAGCACCTTGTGTGTCTGCATGTGTTTCTTCACATTGGACTTCTGGGCGAAGGCTCGGCCACAGACGATACACTGAAATGGTTTCTCTCCTGTGTGGCTGCAAAAGGAAAACAGCTTTAATTTAATTTCTTCCACATGAACATATAAGTTAAAAAGTGTTACACTCTACATGCTGTCAAGTAACTCACCTTCTAATGTGCTGCTGAAGATCAAAGTTTTTTGAGAAGATTTTGTCACAGAAGCTACATTTGAGCTTCGGGCCTTTTCCCTTCAGCTGCTCTGCTGAGGAGTCCAATTCAGACAATAAAAAATAACGCTGCAATCCTCATGATATATTTTATATAAATGATCTCTATGTTCATGAGTTAATAAATAGCTGATAAGCTGTAAAACTCATGGATACTTGTATACACTGTTTATGAGAGGATTTAACATGACAATGCAAAAATAAAGAGAAGGACCTTTAGTGTTTTAAGAGAACTGACCTCCCTCATGCTTCTGCTTTTGTGATATTCTTTATTGTCTTTCCTCGCATACCTGTGACTCCATCCGAGCTTTTTTTACAACTCCTTGGCCGCTTGGGAACATTAACCTTTTCGAAGTCGCCCAGCTCTGTCATATTGGTGGTGATGCTGCAGGTCTTTGTTTTGGTGCCCTGCTTCCCGGGGCTATACACAGGTGGGGTTGTGAATGACTGGCTCTCCACACCCTGACTGGGCACCTGAGGGAGACACACATGCATAAGAATTGAAAATAGAAAGTACATAACATATTTAATGCTGCAATGGGAACCAAACAGTCAGCTTCACTTACTTGCACATGATGGAAAGGCTGCAGACCCAGGGTGTGGATCTCAGCACTGCCGCCGCCACCACCCCCAGCCATGTGGGGCAGAGTGCTGTACACCTGTACCACAGAGTTGCTGTGGCTTGCCGGGACCTGTGAAGTAAGCGTCTGCTGGTTGGGCTGTCCAGCTGGAAGGGGGTGAGAAGGCTGCTGCTGGGGAGGCTGTTGCTGTTGAAGAAGATGATGGTGGTGGTGATGGTGCTGCAGGTAGGATACACCGGCTGTGTGCATGCTCAGATTACTCTGTCAAAAAGGAAGCAGATGGATTTTATAACAGTGCAGCGGGGATGTGGTGATTCAGAAAGTTGGGAAATACAGAAGTGAGAGAAGCAGAACCTGTATGGGAGTCTGCATAGTGGCCATGGGCTGGTCGATGGAGGTGAAGGCTGAGATAGCTGACATGAGGACATCATCACTGACAAGCACATTGCCTTGGACCAGAGTGTGTGTCAAAGGGGAGGGGGGCACTGTGATGTAGGTGGATACCTGATGGAAAAGTGCAGAGTACCACACAATCATATCAGTTGTTTTGGTTTTGGTTGTAATTTCCAAGCAGCAGCAGCAGATATGTATATATTTTTTTATTCTTTACAGTCCTGCTCTTATTGCTGTCCTCTTCTGAAAAATATAAGATACTTTCCTTATGACCCACAGAGAAAACCCCCACTCTGTCCTTACCTGTCTGTTGGCAGGAGTCTGTGGTACTGAGCTGATAGATGGGACAGGCGTGTAGGCATTGGTGGAGGCCAAGGACACTGTGGAAAGGGAAGGGGTGCTGGACTGGCACTGCTCCCTCTTGTGCGTCATGAAAGCAGGCAGAGAGTTGAACTGTTTCTTACACTTCCCACACAGAAACACATCTTCATCGTCTGCAGAAAGGTTTTAGAGAAAAAAAAAACAACAGAGAAAAGGACAATGCAGCTTTTATACATGAACTGTCAAGTTTGATGGCAATACTGAGTAGTCACTTACTAATATGTCAGGCCAAGTAATAAGTGGTTGTACCTGGCTAATGTTTTGGGCAGGATTTTTAAAAGAAAAGTATTTCTGCTGACTATATGTGATGATTGCATTTTAGTTTTCAACCCAAAACAAAGAAAAGCTGTTACTGTGAACAGCAAAAGCATTCCCCACAAGAGAAGACAGAACTGTTGCACAGCCTGTCAGGAGCACTTCCTCCTGGTCTAAGCAACCAGCAACTAGCTAATTAAGAGCTACACAAACCCTTCAACTAGAGTAACAAGTTGGCAAATTCTTTTCACACTGTTCCTACTCTATGCAGCGTTTTTGTTATGTTACACAAACACAAGCTACAATCACATGAGGGTGAAAAGTAAATGCTGCTTATGTACTGTTCTTGTACCATTATACCATTGTTGTGACTGAAACTTACTAAGTTTATCTTAATAAAAGATTTCTCAGGGACCGTGGCTTAAGTGTCTTCTGGGATGTGGTCCAATTTAATTAAACTAATATCTGAATGCCTCTTGCCAAGCATAATTTTCAGGTGATTGACACAAACTTTCTTGCAGCTGTTACATACTGTGACATACCCATAGATTGGATTGTTGGCGTTCCAGAGACGTTTTGGTTGTTTGGGTCGGGAACTCCTCCTTGGCTGTCCAGCAGTGACTGGACTGCCAACACCGTCTGGTTGTCCATGCCTGCAGAATAAGAGGAAGAAGTCACCTGCTGCAAAGATGCACTTTATTCTGGGTGCACACTGATTCTACAATTTAATTAAACATCAAAATATTAATTAGTAGTTTTTAGAAATGTTATGCTTTATGGACAAAAGTATTGTGTCAGACCTCTTAATCAGTGAATTCAGGTGTTTCATTCAGTCCCATTACCACAGGTGTATAAAATCAGTCACCTAGCCATGCACTCTGCCTTTACAAACATGTGTGAAAGGATGGGTCATTCTAAAGAGCTCACTGGATTCCATCATTGCAACAAGTCAGTTTGTGAAATTTCTTCTCTCCTAGAAATTCAATGATCAATTGTAAATGCTTTTAATGAAAAGTGGAAATGTTTAAAGTAACAGAACGGGATCTCTAAAACCTCTAAAACTGCACTGGGAACTTCATAGCACGGGTTTCCATGGCTGAGCAGCTGCACACAAGCCTTAAGCACAAGCACAATGTTAAGTGTAGGATGGAGTGGTGGAAACCACCACCTCAGGAATCTGGAGCAGTGGAAATGCCTTCTGTGGGGTAACAAAATATGCCTCTCCATAAGGGAGTCTGATGAATGAGACTGCCTGACTGCATTGTGCAAAATGTAAAATTTGGTGGAGGAGGGATAATGCTATGAGGTTTTTTCTGGGGCTGGCCTGGGCCCCTCCGTTCTAGTGAAGGGAAATAATAATACTTTAGCTTAACAAGACATTTAGTGAAAGTCCATGCTTCCAAATTTATGGGAACAGTTTGGGGAAGGCCCTTTTCTGTGCCAGCATGACTGCCCCAGCGCACAAAGCAAGGTCCATAAAGTCATGGTTGCATGCGTTTGGTGTGGAAAGGCCTGCAAAGAGCCCTGACCTCAACCCCATCCAACACCTTTGAGATGAACTAAAATAGGGACTGCGAGCCAGGCCCTCTCCTCCAGCATCAGTGTCTGACCTCACAAATGCTCATCTGGATAAAAGGGTAAAAACTCCCACAATCACTCTGTAGAAAGTCTTCCCAGAAGCGTGGCAGCTGTTAACTCCACATTACTGCCTATGGATTTAGAATGAGGTGTCATAAAATCTCTTGAAGGTGAAATATGTTGGTGACCCCATCTTTTGTCCTTACTAAAAAAAAAAGAAGCTGTGAGTAGAAAGTGACAGCACCTCCCAGAAAATGGAAAGTGTGGAAAACTATCAGCTTTCAGTTGGGTTTCATCTCAATCCACTGCAAGTCCACTTTCACCACTTCCTCCTCACAAAACACACACATGATAAAGACTACATTACAGAAAACACACTGTAAGTCCTTCAAGGTATCTCACACCAATGCTGCAGTGTGTACTTAATAATAGGTCCTGTAGTAAAGAAAATCACCCTGACTATAAATACATGTCATGTCTCATTGCAACACACTGCAAACGGCCGGCATTATGAGCAGTCCTCAGGTCTGCAGAGTAAATAATCAGTGTGTTTGTTTACATCCAGAGTGATTCCCCTGTGGTGTTTTCAGTATAGGAACACAGGCTCTTACACACGAAACAACACACCAGCTGCAAAACGGACTAATACGTAGCTGGGATACACGTGTGGCTTAGTTGTAATTACACGGCAACTGAAGAACTAGTCCTACCTTCAAGCACCTCAAATATTGCCTGCGCCATCTTGTAGCTTTCCCGATCCGTGCTGGACGTTCGATTAGCAGGGTCTGCCTCTTAAGTTGCTTCTCTTCGAATGAGGAAAAGGTGTTTTAAAGCCTTTAAACAATGCGTTTTTAGGAAAACAGTCTCTAAATACTGTTCACAGATACTACGGATGGAGGGGAAAATGTACGCGATAGAAATACAGCTGGCGTGTTTGTGTAAAACTTCAAAGAATGGCAGCGGAAGTCTTCTTTGCTCCGACGAACATCTTACCAACAAACAAGATAAAAGCACTTTCGTTTTTAGTACAGCCAAGTCCAACGCAATAATGTGAACATATATCAACTCCGAATAAACGGCGCGATATTAATTTGCGCTTCAATGCGCATATTTTCAAGGGGAAAATACAAATGTTTTATTTTCCGAGGATCCTGAACGCACCGTTGGGTCGCCGCTCCTCGATGAATCTGCGCTCGGTATAACAAACTTTAAGTATAAATGGCTAAAATTTACTACATGGAAAACGCGACAATACATTTATGAAAAAACATCTGGTAGGAAAGATGTATCCAGGTAGATTACATAGAAGAATAACCGATGGTTGTGGAATTAAAGGATGGTAAGACCCGAAGAACAATTCCCAATCCCCCCAGAATATATATGTCACCTCCAGTGACATATATCCTTTTAATCAATTTATCAGAAAAAATGATTTCAAGTTGAAGTGTAAAACTGGTGGAAAACTGCTGGTGCAAGGTTGAATCTGAAGCAACTGAACATTTATTTTATTCCTGTGCAGAGAAAGAGTACAACAGATGCAATGTTTGCTTTGAGAGTGTTGATGAAAAAGTATAGAGAAGATCAGGAGTTGCACTGTGTCTTTGTGGATCTTGAGAAAGCATATGATAGGGTGCCAAGAGAAGAACTGTGGAATTGTATGAGGAAGTCAGGAGTGGCAGAGAAGTTTGTGAAGGTGATGCAGGACATATATGAGGACAGTGAGACAGTGGTGAGGTGTGCAGTAGGAGTGACAGATGGGTTCAAGGTGGGGGTGGGATTACATCAGGGATCACTGCTTTTTTTGCAATGGTGATGGACAGATTGACAGATGAGGTCAGGCAGGACTCTTCACATACTGTGATGTTTGCCGATGAAATTTTGATCTGTGTCGAGAGCAGGGAGCAGGTGGAGGTATGCACTGGAGGCAAGAGGACTGAAAGTCAGTAGAAGCAAAGCAGAGTATGTGTGTGAGTGAGAGGGAGGCAGGTGAAATGGTGAAGATGCAAGGAGTAGAGGTGGTGAAGGTGGATGATTTTAAATGCCTGGGATCAGCCATCCAAAGCAGTGGATAGAGCACGAGAGGTGAAGAAGCGGGTGCAGGCAGGGTGTAGTGGGTGGAGATGAGTGTCAAGGGTGCTTTATGAAAGAAGGATAGCAGCAACAGTGAAAGGGAAGGTTTACAAGATGGTAGTGAGGCCTGCTATGATGGCCTGGTATGGTCTGGAGACGGTGGCACTGACAAAAAGACAGGAGACAGAACTTGAGGTGACAAAATTGAATATGTCGAGATTCTCACTGGGAGTGACCAGGATGGACAGGATTAGAAAAGAGTACATCAGTGGAAGAGCTTGAGTTGAGCAGTT
The DNA here is from genome assembly GCA_015106775.1 of Etroplus canarensis. Taxonomy (NCBI): domain Eukaryota; kingdom Metazoa; phylum Chordata; class Actinopteri; order Cichliformes; family Cichlidae; genus Etroplus; species Etroplus canarensis. The sequence goes on from VUQH01025249.1 coordinate 12,506, forward strand.
TGGAGACAAAGTTTGGAGAAGAAAGGTTAAGATGATGGTTTGGACATGTTCAGAGGAGGGATAGTGGATATATTATACAAAGGATGCTGAAGATGGAGCTGCCAGGCAGGAGGAGAAGAGGAAGACCACAGAGAAGATTCATGGTTGTAGTGAAGGAGGCTATGCAGAGGGCTGGTGTGAGGGAAGAGGATGCAAGGGATAGGGTGAGATGGTGGCAGAAGATCCTCTGTGGTGATTCCGAACGGGAGCAGCTGAAAGAAGTGGAGGCTGCTAACAATTTGTGGTGATCTCTTTAAGATAAGATAAGACAAGATAAGATAAAGCCCATATTTTTTACATTATTTACACTTATTTATTATTTATAGAAAGAAAGAAGGTGTATTGTTTTTTTAAGTATATGAGATCATTCAGAATCAAAATCTATAATTATAAATTCCTTCAAAATATACACTTTGAACTCATATCAAACAATAAGAAAGTTGAGTTTCTTGTTATTAATGTAATTAGGACAAAGACATTTAGTAAAATTCTATTTATAAATGTTCCCCCACTGTTAAAGAAATATGTACATGCATTACTAAAATTAATAATGCTCAAACCAGGAAACTCAATGCACTTTTGAATTATATTTTAACCCCTTGTTTTATTATTTATTTTATGTTGCATAATAATAATAATAATATTATTATTATTATTATTATTATATTTATTGGTCACATATACATATAATAAAACATTTATTACATTTTTCTAGTACATATTTCTATTTCTATTACATATTTTTCTCTTTTAAAATGTATACTAATTTACTGTTCTATAAAGCACTACCTTTTATGTTATCGTAGACAAAGAAGTCTCATTCAGTTATGATTCTGTTGTTGTTTCCTTTTCTTAAATAAAGTTTAAACGAAAATACCGTGACAGACACCCGCCGCCGTTACCAATCAGAAACCGCCAGCCCCGCCCTGCAGAACGCGCACCGCGTCGACCAATTGTATCGGTCGCTTTGTCGCACGTGTCGGTTTCGCGGCAAAAAAGATTTCGCGCGAAAACCGTCCGGAGGTTGTTTAGATGTAGATCAGCTGAGACAATAACAACAATAAAGGACGTTAACGGGGGTCTGACGGCGCGCTGACACATGGATCGCGTCCGGGGTGAGCAACCGAAGACCCACCGGCTGCCGTGTTGAACTACGCGCTTGTATTTCGCCGCTTTATTCGCTAAAATTTCCAGTTTTGTCGGACTGCTTCCTGCGTGCCCCAACAAAACAAGGGGACTGAACTGCGGCTAATAAGTTAGCTAGCATGCTAATTTTCCCTAAATATTCACATTCGAGCACATCTCCGTATTCTCCGCTGCACTGAAGCTCGCTTTTATTGATACAGCCTCAAAGGTGGTCCTGAGCTGCGGCGATGCCTTTCGCATTGTGGATGTTTTATTTTGATAGATCACTTCTGTAAGCTGCTGTAAAGTTTTAATAGCCTCGCAACTTCGCCCCGTGGTCACTGCGAGAAGGAATAAAACAGGTTTAAAGGTGTGGATTGGGAGTTTGGCGGCCGCCCGGGCTTGTTTGTGACCTTATCCGAGTCTTTGCTGTTGGCTTGGAGGCTAGCTCGTTAGCAGGGGTGGTAGCTGTTCAGAGCAGTGTGGCCAGGCCTCGGCTCTACTGTACTGACAGGAGAGATGAAAACAAAAGATTAGCCCGCTCTCTTTGCTAGCTTGCCAGCGTGGATTATTCCCACGGTCGGTTTGCGACCCGTTTTTTGATAACATATCAGCTTCTGAGCCTTAAAGCGCAGAATTAGTATGCATTTAGCAATATTTAATTTGCCAAATTTCCTGTTTGGCAGCACATCCTGTCTTGCTGTTTCACCCTCAGTCTGATATCAGGACGTGGCTTCTTAGAGTTGTATGTTTATTAGAAAAGAAGTGTTAGAAAGCCTTCACAGGGGTTCACTGTTGTTGCTTTAATTCATCAAAAAATGGCAAATGTCAGTAGGTGCTGATACTTTGTTGTACTGCAGCATCATAGTTGTTGTAATCCCCCCTCCCCTTCCATCGCCACAAAAGTCCAGTGAAGAGGGGTACCTGGTGACACACTGCCATGTCAGAGACTCTGATAACAGGGCAGACATCGGAGGATCTGTTGGCAGACTTTGAGACGTTGCTGAACTCTGGGAGTATTGACTTGGGCGAGGACCACCAGATAGTCATCATCACCAGCCCCAGCAATGAGGGACTCCACCCGGCCGTTGCCCCGACCAGCACTGGGGAGATTCTGCTGTTCGCCACGCCGCAGGGCCCAGCTGATGTGGGGATCCAGGACAAGAGGAGACCGGCTCTGGGAAGGCCTCCGGTGAGAAGGGGCGGTGTGGGAGGAATGGGTGGAGAGAGAAAGTGAAAG
>VUQH01025256.1:0-12956 GCA_015106775.1 Etroplus canarensis
GAGTCTGTTAGATCTCTTTTCATTTTGCCTGAGGAAAAGAAGCTGCCTAATAATTGTGCACACTGTTATAGGGTGTTAATCTCCTAAGGCCACACCCTCCCTCATTACACAAATGCACATCACCTCGTATGCTTAAATCCAATAGGCATTCAAGTTTATACAGCTTGGAGTTGGAAAGTATGCATAAAAATGCTGATATGGTCAAAATACTCACTTACCTAATAATTGTGCATGCAGTGTAGTGTGATTAAACATGGACATGTGACTGTATATGTATGTTTACAGTTGTTCTTTATTGTAACTGAAGTTTGAAGGTGTATGCATGTCCGTGTTTGGAGGTATGTTCATATATGCCAATACATAGGTGAAATTCTGGGGAAAATGGAGGAAAAGAAAAGATAAAGAAAACAACGTAAGAATAGGGTAATCAGGACATCAATGCATCACATCAGTTGAGTACTAACACATTTACTCATGATATAAACACATACCCCACAAAATGTAGATAAATGAAGAAGGAAAAAAATACAGAATTGTAGGGTAAGCATGGCATGTGATTGGTACCTTCTGTGTGGGACAGGGTTGTCTGATGGGGATAGAGGTGCTGGGTGGACATTGGACCCTGCTGCATCCTTTCTGTTGGTAACCTGCTTCTGCTGGGGCCCTTGTCCTCTTACTTGGATGATTTTCATTGATTTTTTCCCTCTTCTTTCTTCTTTGGCTTTCTCTCTTTCTTCCCAATAGTATGATTAACACAGTATCTTTATTTATGTGCTTTATTTCCTTACACAAAGATCAACAGCAAGTTCTTTTTCTTTCACCCTTTCTCCTCTGAGTTCTGAGTTTTTTCTGTTGACTTAAGAATTAATATGGAATATGCTGCTTGAAAATGTATTCATTGATTTTTACCCCTTTAATTAGATACGCATTACAATGTTACTTTCAAAAGCAACCTAATTAGTTGGATGGTCTGATGTATTGTTTAAGAATGAATCAGAATGAATGATCTCTGGTTTCAGTATAATACATCTGTTTTAGGGCAGACCCTTTAGTGAGTTAATGAAACCCGAGGCAAAGACTCAATCATGAGGCCAGAATTTTCCAGAGTAAGTTAAAGATCAATTTGTAGCAAAGTAGATATGAAAAAAAAATATGCACAACATTGTATCAGTCTCCTAACCACACAGGGGAAGTCCACCAAACTATCAAGCATTTAAAGTAACATCATTCAGTACAGACACTGGCAAATCAGTTTGCCTTTCCATGCACCTGAACAAGAAGGAAACTGGTAAGAGATTTGAATTTACGTTTAAGTGTTTGGGTTCATACAAACCCTCCCTTTATTCTGCAGACTCTCCACAAAGCATCAGGTAGGCTACACCTGAGTTAAGAATATATTTGAAGTCTGCAGAGGCAGCCATTCTGTTCAAGCCATGTTTAGAATGATGTGAGTCCTGTTGTGCAGTCCATTATTACAAGGAAGGTCATGCAACTGGATAGAGCTCAAAACCAATTTGCCAGTGTACACTATACTGTGTAAGAATGTCAGAAAGTAATAATAAAATATGTTAGTGTTTTTACTATTGTTATTTTTAGGGGTGCTAGGATGAATTCTAAGGGTGCATGAGTATCCCTAAAAAGGATCAACATTTGCCAATGACAATTACAATTAATTTTGTATCATGTCTATCAAAGTAACATAATTCTGCATGATTTAAGCGAATTTGTGAAGCTGTAACTTCACTTTGTTAAAATACAAACCATTTTTTTGTTGAGCTGCAAATTTAGCATTAAAGCACAGGTACAGCTTAACTACATATTTAATAATGCATTGTTTAAGTAAACATTATTCCTGTTGCATTATAGTTCAGATAAACATTTAAAGATGTCTCTATGTTTCTTTTCTTTTAAGCAGCTTGCAAAGTTAGGTTTTATCCATAACGAGTATAGGCCTGAAAACAGATATAACCTACTGTTCATTCTCAGATAGGCTGACAATTATTTTCCTAATACATCCACTAACCATTTATAGGCTAATCTATAGAATGCATATTATTTTTTTAAACTTAAACATCCCAGATTTTTTTTGGATCCCAATAAGTTTCAACAAAGATCATGACTGTCCACACAAATAAACATTAGGCTCTAATGCCAGACATTTCTGAACATTATAAATGCATTGTATCATGTCTATCAAAGTTACCTTATACAGTCTGATAAAAATGAATTTGTGCAGCTGTAACTTTCTTATTTGTTCTTCTGTTTGTACAAATTCAGCATAAGAGCATAGGTTCAGCTTAAGTACATAAGTACTAAACATTTGTTAAAGTAAATATTGTGCTTTTTGCATCGTAGTTTAGATAAGCATTAACATGTTTGCCTCCACTGATGTCTATAAAACAGACATAATTTTCACTGTTAAATGGGCTGCTAATTGTTTTCTTAACAAAGCCACTAACATCATACACTAATCTATGAACACTACAAATATCAGGACTGTCTTCCTGGGGTCCACACAAGTAGACATTTGGTTTTACATTATAATGCAAAACATCATAACATTACAAAAGCAAAACAAAACAAAAAACAATAGTATGATGAAATTAAAAGTGGAGGAAAATGAATGATAAAAAACAAAAACAGTGAAATGAATAATGATAAAATAATGCCAAACAATAACAGTAAGTGTGGGTCCATTATATCTGTGTTAATGAAACATGAGTAAAGGTGCTGCATGGTGCCATTAGGCTCTTCTCAAATAACATACTTTCTGTACTACTGAATCAAACAGTGTGGAAGCTATTAACGCAAAGGCTCACTTACTTTTTCTGGCCTGCGCTGTGAGAGAACACATAGTGTTTTCATTGTGTGCTCGAGCATGCAATGTACCTTTTTTGTGTTTTGTTAGATTACTGAGATTGTATTTTTCTATTATTGAAGATCAGACCCAGTTTTGTGAGTAACAGACTTTTTAAAATGTGTTTTTACCCAACCAAGAATTCCAAACCAAAAGTATGTCAATTCATGACATGCAGATTTTCATGTATTTAATGTTGGACAAAGAAAAAAGTGTAATAAATGACTGAAATTAATTTGACCTCAGATGTTTTCAAGAGGTTTTAAGATTTTTTCTGTTAATTCATCTGAGTGTATTATCTTTAGGGTGTGGAATTGGGCCTTGATAAATTACTTTTGAGAACAGTTTGGTACAAAACCATTTAATGAATCTGTGCAGTTTTCTTAGTTATCTAGAAGGTGAAGAGGGCTCCCATCAGTGGAGATTTATATCTGTCACTGTGTGGACCTCTTTAACAGGAGTGGGACTTTTTGGTTTGAAGAAATGGATGGCAGGTGGTGTGTGTTACAGCAAAGCCCGCTTAGATGGAAAGACAGTCTTGATCACTGGAGCCAACACTGGGATTGGCAAAGAAACTGCTGTTGACATGGCTAGAAGAGGTTGGTGATTTGATTGAGCTATATATTAGATTTTACGATCTAACTACTGTTCACATATAATGATTTAGATGATGTGTTACAGGTGCAAGGGTTATTTTGGCTTGTAGAGACATGGACAGAGCTAATAAAGCTGCAGAAGATGTGAGAAAGCGGAGCGGAAATGACAATGTGATCGTCAAAAAAATGGACTTGGCATCTCTGCAGTCGGTACGCCAACTTGCCAAAGATGTCCTAGCAAGTGAAGATCGACTGGATATTCTCATCAATAATGCAGGTGGGTGTAGAAATCATATTGGACCCCTGATCGTATATATAATATTCTACAGGTGGTAAATAAATGCCCTTTAATATTCCTACCTTTAGGTATAATGAGCTGTCCAAAATGGCAGACTGAAGATGGCTTTGAAATGCAGTTTGGTGTGAACCACCTGGGTCACTTCCTTTTAACAAACTGTCTGTTGGATCTCCTGAAGAAGTCAGCTCCAAGCCGCATTGTCAATGTCTCCAGTTTAGCACATGAAAGAGGTGCAGTTCTCCTTTTCTATTTCATATAAAGAGAGCTAGATGCTACTTTTCATCTTTCATGAATATCATCCTTTTAGCTTCCTTTAATATCAAATGCCACATTTGTGAATAAGGCCACACTGCTTTCTCTCAACAGGTCAAATCTATTTTGATGACTTAAATCAAGAGAAAGACTACCAACCTTGGAAAAGCTATGCTCAAAGTAAACTAGCTAACGTTCTCTTTACAAGAGAGCTGGCCAACAGGCTACAAGGTGCTGAATCCATTTTATATCTCATTACACATTATAAAAGATTTTAAAATATCAATTGCTTTATGTATTACATCTTGTCATTTTGCAGGTACTGGAGTAACAACATATAGCCTCCACCCTGGAGTGATCCGGACTGAGCTTGGCCGACACTTCTGGCCCACTATCCCCCTGTGGAAGAGAATTGTATATACACCACTTATGTTCTTTATTAAGACTCCAACAGAAGGGGCTCAGACAACCATCTACTGCGCTGTGGCGGAAAGTCTGCAGAATGAGAGTGGTCTCTATTACAGGTCAGTCTGTGTAATGCAGATGGGATTTTTATTATCAGAGGTTAGACAGTCAATGGGAATATTGGAGTACTCTGTAAGGAAGAAGAATAAGAATAAGGAGAAGATATACTTTATTAATCCCCTAATGGGGAAATGACCACATCTCAGCACATTCTATTTTGTAGGTATATATACACACACACTTAAAATGCAGTTAAGGTAGACTTGTTTAGTCAATGGCTCAGCCATGTGGGGAAAAGAAATCACACTGAAAACAACACTAAAAAAACCAAAGGTGGGATTGTGAATGTATAGTCAAACATACCAGTAAATGCAACGGTTGTAGTATTCTATCCTAGATCAATCCACTGCAATATCTCCCCTCAGTGTATCTGCAGACACAGGATACCAGTACCAGTGCTTTATTTTCCTCAAAATTATTTTCTGTATCTTTCAATGTATTGAACTTGTTGGGTTCGTTTTTATGAAAGATAATATGAGTTACGGAGTGCTGTTTCACTTAAAAAAATAAAACATCTGCTAGTGGAAGGAGAGAATTTTCTAATAGCTGTGACAAAGACACTTTGCTCAGTGCAGGTCAATCATGTCTTGTCTAGCAGGTTTTTCCTACCTCAGAATAAGCCTTTCAAGGGTGACATGGCAGTGGACACATCTGGTCTGTGAGGAGTAAAATAAATGTGCCTGTGATTTGTTATATATAATTAAGCCCAGTTAATAAAGCTGGTTAGAAACTAATTTCTCAACATCCTGGGGATTATTGAGTGGCACCAAAAATTTTTCTGTGTAGGAAAAACATTAGCCAAGTCCAGCAATTCCAGTATAGTTAATTAGACCAACATATTTAAAACACATCAAGCAGATACATTAATATTCATTTGGGGTCATGTGCCTGACCTGATGAAGGTTTTTCTCAATTGACTCCCAAGGACCATATATGTCTTTAAGATGCTGAATTCTGAATTCTGACCACCATCTATTCTCATCTAGCAACTTTGTCAGCTGTTTACTTCTGGGCTGGTAGTGATGAGTGGGTGCAACAGGTATTTTATGTAGAAAATAGCTGCCTGCTACAGGTGAATACTAAGTTCGTGAGAGCAGAACTGTGGGCTGGAAAACCAAAGCAATTATCTAAAGACTTAAAGACCTTGTAAAGGTGAGAGGAATTACAGAGACTGGTTGATATGTATCTGATTTGCAACTACGCATGATCCCTTTTGCATTATGAATATGTGGATTAGTACAATTTTTGAAACTAGATTTTTTTACAAGGATCCTTTTTGAGACAGCAACTCAAGACCAGATGATAAACCAGATAAGTGACCCATGTGAAAGAATAAGTTTGCCAGCAGATTCTGTGCTTTAACATACATGCCCATAAAAATGCCCAGACAATAATAAAAACACCACAAACCTGTCACAATACAATGAATTGGTGTCTTTTTGCATTTGAGCAGCTTCCCATGTTTTTTTTTTAACAGATAATGTATTTCCTTTTATTACTGAAGACATTATCTTATCTGGCATTTCAGCCAGTTTCTAGTGAATGACCATTTGACATTTAAGTGACACCACATGTGTTCATTTTGCTCTCCATGAGTTAAAAAAAACAAAACCTGAAATTCCTATACATTTTCTACTGATTTAAAGCTCTGCCTTCCATAAATATAAGAAAATTATAAATATTAAGTGCGGGTGGTACACTATGTATTTAAAAACATAATAGAATGATTTGCAAATCATAGAAACCCTGTGTTTATTTGAAAAAATACAAATGCATATCAAATGCTGAATATGAGGCCAGCAGCCCATTTAACACTGACAGCTGAGGAGACCAGTTTCTGCAAGTTTGAACACAAAATGTTCTTAGTTTTTGCTGAACAAGATTTCATGTCACTGACTCATTTGTCATTTTATTTTGTAGTGCAGCAGATGTTTTCAGTGGGTGATGCCTTAGCACTTCAATACAATTTAGGACCTGTTTACTACAGAGCCAGCTGTTGTAACACATGCAGAATGTGGTTTGACACCATCTTGCTGAAATAAGTAAGGGGTTTCTTGAAAAGATACTGTGTGGATGTTTCTCTGCAAAATGGAGGTTTATTGATTTGAAATGAGAAATTAAAGTAAGTGTAAAATGTTCTTTTAAAGTTTTTAGGTTTACATAGTGTTTCCAGTCATTTGCACCATCCCAACCTTTTTGCGATGTGACACCCTCCCAAAAAAAACAAAAAAACAAACACACACACACACACACACACACACACACACACACACCACCATCACCAAATTCATTCTAAGCATATATTTTTCAATCTCAAGTTCAATATTTGATATATTATCCCTGTACTATTTTTGTGGGGGAGTAAAGACTAACTTTTTGGTGTTTGTATCTAAATATATTGGTAATGACTATCAAATTAATATCATTATCTCACACAAATATTACAGTGGTATTGCAATGTAATTTACCCTTAGATTGCTGATTTTCACTAGTTTTTCCTGACTGACTTAATCAACTCAGCACGAGCAGATCAATTTGTGTGTCTAACACAAAATTCTTCACTGATTGCAGTGACTGTGCCCCTAAATCAGCAGCCCCTCAGGGTCTCGATGATGAAGCTGCCAAGAAGCTGTGGGAGCTGAGTGCCTCTATGGTTGGGCTGACGTAATCACAATGCTATTGATGATGATGGTGACGATTTTCATCGTCATCATATCCCACTGGACTGCCAAGTGGCCTAAGGAAGGACTGGTACTTTTTCCAATGAGCATCTGTAACTCTACAAGCAGCTGAGCTCCTACTTAATGACAACAAATGAACAAGCAAAACACAGAATGTCACAAGTGATAGACATTTATTTAGAATATACACAAACTATTTGCAAAAATACTATGAATTAAATTTCTCAAACAGAAGCAATGCTTCACAGGCCAGTTATGTGGAAGCTGTGTGATCTTTAGCTTTGATTGCCATTAGCCTGAAATGACATTTTAATCGATGGTTTCGCCAGTGTCTGTGTTGACTATGGGTTTAAATATAATTAATTTTTACTTGTATTTATCATATAAGAATGACATATAGGAATGTGCTTTAGCAACACTGTTATTAGTGACATAATTATTTTCTTCCTCTGGGCATAAAGTGCTGTCATACATAGCCTATTGTTTTACCTGCTTTTAAGGCATATTGTTCATTCACATTATATGTATTCATCATGACTTTTCATTTTGATCCATATGAGACTAACAATATTGACACAGAACACATGTTGGTCACATCACCATGAATTAAAATTGCCTTTATACAAAAATGTGTATGCTCGTTATTTTTTAGGTTTCTTTTTGAAGGCACTTTATACAAAATTGCTACAAACAGTCCAATTTCATCTTACCCAAAGCTACATCTCAAGTGCATCACATTTTTTAAGAAAATGTCCATTATGGTGCTAATTACATATGCACAGACTGCACCCTTTTTGTCACTGGCTACAAACCTGTGCACCCTATGCACTCACTTAATGTTTTATGATTTTAAGAGAGCTAGTTCAGAGGAAAAATACCATGTCTTGGCATTTACATTCAAAACTGTAAAACGTATACAGCAGATGTGATCACACGGGGAAGAAATCTATATTGCTCAGTTTCTATGTGAATATATATTCTATATATCTTTTTAAATTATACATTATTTAACATCTAGATAGCTGTGGGTCTGCACAAATGAACCTATGGAAGTACTTCCTCACAATCTATGGTGTTAACATCCACACTTCCACAATATTTGCTGCATAAATGTTCTAACTAATGCTCTTCAAAATCAGAAAGCTGTTTCATCTGCTCCACTTGCATAGAGTGCCTTCTCACAAGTTTCTTCTTCAACTTGAGGCCACCTCTCTTTGGTGTGTTTGGTGCTACAGGAGCTATAGATCTAATACATGTGGCCAGAGGTGAGGAAGGCTTGTTACTAGCCCCAATATCAGGAATGGGAGGGTTTGGATTGACATTGAGAGGGGGTAGGTGGCCAGGTCTTGTGTGGGAGATGTGATCCAGCAGCAGTGTGCCTGATCCTCTTCTCTCCAGGAGACCAGGTGCTCGCCTTCGTGCTGTACTGGGAGAAGATGTGCTGGCATTGCTGTCTAGAGATTCTCTGGAGCTGGTTAGCATTACAAGTGGAGAGGTGTTTAGTTTCCTTCGCTCCACTGGGACCTTAGGAGAGTCTAACATGGCAGAGTCTGAATACAGCTGTGAATCTGAGTCATAGTGATCATTTCCCAGATGTCTCCTGTGCATTGTGTCTCTCAGACTGACTAGTCCACTGACACAGCTACTGCTCTCCTGCTCAGTAGGCACTGTACTGCGCCGAGCCAGTGGCTGGTGTTGACCTAGAGTTCTCTCATATGATGGTTTAGATGTTGGAGGAACTGATAATGATGTTGTCATTTTGCAGGGCTGTTCACCTACAAGTGGGAATAAGCTGTCTTTCCCATCCACACTGTTCTGTCGAGATAAAGCCGACCTCTTATGCAGAGAGAGTCCATTTACCCCTGCAACAATATCCTCATCAGCACTGACTTTCTTAGTTTCCTCATGGGCGGCAGCTGCAGCAGCCAGGACAGAGGGTGCAATCAACCCCCAAGGCTCTGATTGTAGCCGCTTCAGCTGAGGCAAACGTGCCCGTTTGGTGTTTGCAGGCCGCCTTGTTGGTGATGTGGGCCCATTGGCAAGCTTTGCAGCTGAGCTAGAGGTTTTTAGCTTTGTCTGGAAACTAAAGACTGTGTTTTGTTGCTCTTGCTCAGGTGTGGGAGATGCAGTAACACTGATATCAGAAGGAGAGGTGCAGTAACCTGGAGAAGTTCTCTCAACCAGCTCTGGTGATGGAGGAGCATTCAGATACTGTTTAGTGGTCTTAGTGCCAGATGGTGACTTGTCTGTAGTGATTATGATTACCTCCTTGCCTTTAGCTTTGCATGCATCTAGGAGCAGTTTAAGTGTTTCTTTATCATCTGCATTGATGGCATAGACCAGGGCTGAGGCCCCACTCCTGTCCTCCAGACTAGGGTCAGCACCATTGCTCAGTAAGTGATCCACCACTTCATGTCCAGCCTTGTGAATGCAGGCATGCATTAAAGCTGTCCTACCTGCTTTGTCCTGTATGTTGGGGTCTGCCTGGTTGTCCAGCAGATATTTTACAAGCTTTGACTTGCTTACACTCTGCTGGTCAGTGTGTGTGGACATGCAGGCCACCATGAGTGGTGTCTCTCCACGTTCATTGCTCTCATTGATATATGCACCTCCTTCCAACAGGAGCCTGGTGAGTCTCAATCGTCTGAGCCACACTGCCTTCAGGAGCGAGTTTCCATCTGTCCGCAGCTCCAGAATAGCTGCCATTTCCCAGCCAGTCACAGATCTTCTCAGTATTAAACTCACAGCTTGCAGCCCTTTGAACAAATTTTTGGAATTAGTTCAGCTTACATTGTAAAATGAGTAATTAATACCCATGTTGTCTGTTTTTCTATTTTATATCACTACCAGCAGGTGGCAGTCTGATACAACTCAAAGATTATAAGTAAATTTTAACTCTTACATATGTCTGAAATAGTGAATATATTTTTTGTTTAATTATTTAAATGAAAACAGTGTATAAAAAAAATGCAGTTTTCTTTGGCTGATCATGCCAGTGCTTAAAAAGCACTTCCATGCAGAGGACAGCGTGGTAAGACACCTGTTAGAGTCACAAACACTACTGATGGATATGTCATTAGAACGTCAGAATCAAAGTTGATCTTTTTCAAAATCGCTGTCGAGACAGCAGCGTTTTTCCCTTCATATTTAAGAAACAAAAACCTTCATTAACCACAACAAAGGAGCAAAAACATCAGCCTTGTTCATCTGTCCTTACTGGAATAAATGTTTTAGAGACTACACGCTGACGCGATGTTTTATTTCTGAATTTCAATTTGTTACTTGAACATCTGTTTAAATTTTTAAACTGGTGACATTAAGGAACATCACACTGAGCTGAAAGAGTCGCTGTCCATGGTTCTCATTTTGGGTAACTTGGCGAAAGAGATGCGCTCCGTCACATATTGTGGCGTTCAGCGTCTAATTCTGCTTTAAATCCCGACATTAAATATTTTATTTACAGTTTAGATATTGATTTGATGACAGCATCCATACATTTGATTTTCTATCTAGTGAAAGCGACAATTCTAATTGAACAGCCTTCGCTTTCAGCATTGGAAGATAACGACATAAAGTTGAATGAATTAACCTTCGTGTTCCGTAATTTCGTAATAATTATGCTCTTACCTGGTCACAGAGGAGATTTTCCACATTCAAAGTAGCCATCTGAGAGGGCGAAATTTATGATTCAAAACAGAAAGTTTGTTTAAGTTCTTCTCAATATTCCTATATTTCAGCCGTGACTGTTTTCCATCAATGCGTCTTGGTTTAGGTTACAGTGTGCCGTGCCTCTCTGGCACCATAACGCATGAGCTGTGTGGCTTTTGTTATGGAGGCACACTACATCAGTCCAATGGGGAGTATTCCTTTCACTGCGCACTCAAGGATCACAACCTGGAGATGTTGCGGGTTATAAATAACTTACTTTCTTGCTTGTTGAATGAAACGTGTATTCTCTTGACGTCAGAGTCGACCAAAATAAATTGCGTCTGATGAAAAACCTCTGTCCTGATCTTTATATCTGCAGGACACAAACAAAACGAGTGCTGCCTCCTAAAAACATGCAAATGATCTGCGCCCGTGTTGTTTTAATTATGTCAAAAGAACAGTATGAAAATGAAAGCAGTGAGCACAGTTTGGCCTGCACATGATGAAAATGAAGGGACCACTATTTTCCAGTGATTTGTGGTTAGGCTGCTTTTTGAATTTTCCTCAGATAGTAAGGCTGTGTTATAAATAAGATTTAATCTTCCTGCAGGGTGGAACAGGAATACAGGCAGGTTGTCTGTCTGCCATGTATGAAAGGGCACAACAAAGACTATTCAGCTGTAAAATGTGCGTGGACCACCATTGTAATGCTTCTTACAGGGAATTGCAATATAGTACATTCATCAGCTTCCTTTCTTTTTTTAATCAAAATCAGAAATCATATTTTATAAGCAGTGGCAGAATCATACAAAATATAAATTCATGATTTGAGCTTAGGTTGTTTATGCATGTGTCCAACAAGGTCTGTCTCTCATTGGCATGTTTCAATGCTCAACAAATAAAGAGACAGAGTAACATATTTTGGACCTATATATTTACAGTACAATTAAAGAAGCCAAAACTTGTAGCAGCCATCGCAGCTATACCAGCCTAATAGGGACATTTCTATTTTTAGGTTGCTATGAGACAGCACAGAAGCAGTTTCTAATGAGAACAGTGATGTTCTCAGCCCTGCAAAGAACAGGTAAATCAGACACATTCCTCCACAGACAGACTGAATTTTATGGCATATTTATACAGATATTTTTGGATTTTTTTTCACTCATGAGTAAGCCACTACTACCACCACCTTCGATCATTAATCCTTTGACGCCTGCTTCTTTCTTATGTGACTGGGACTAATCACTTTATTACCCACACAAAGGCTTGATGTCTCAGGACTCCAGTTGTCAATGCTGGCTGTGATTTCTCACCTGTGATTGCCTTCTCAGTCCCAGAGGAAGTGTTGTTTACAAGGCACATGGAGAAGGCGGTTTCATAAAGCAGCTCATGCTGTAGTCATCAACTCAAGAAAACGTGCCCCACCTGTTTAAAAGACATTAACAATCTGGTCAAACATTTTTTTATCTCTTCATTATAAATCATTGAAGAGTTGTATAAAATACTGGGTTATAGTGAAATCTGGTATTTTAAGTATCAACCCTACTGACATATGTGCCTAAATTAATAGTTTTTAATCTAAGAACAAGATGTCTCAAAGTTTTTCATTATATAAAACCAAAATTATGTCTATTTTAATTTTTATGCTGTTGAGTAAAAATTATATTGCCTGTATTATAGACAGGCTTACTGTCAACAGAATCATGATGGGCCAAGGATCAAAGGCCAAAGCTGACTAGTTTAGACACATTCATTATCACTGGGAGCCAAAAGGACGTCAGTGGTCCTTATAGACTGCGATCTTTGCCCTGATGATGCTGTCGTTGGCAGTATATAAAGGGGAAATAAATAATTAAAGTGAAGAGAATAAGCGCCGTCACCCCTGGGAGCACTTTCCATTTTCAGATATCTTGCATCGCAGCTGCTACTCTCCCTCCCCTTCGTTCTAAATATAACTATTTCTTCTGTCTAAATTGCAACATTTTTACTTATCAGAGTAAAGTAGCTCTAGGGGCCCACAAGCCAGTGTAGTCCTAGTGCCGGTCCCAAGCCCGGGTAAATGGTGAGGGTTGCGTCAGGAAGGGCATCCGGCGTAAAAA
>VUQH01025257.1:0-25134 GCA_015106775.1 Etroplus canarensis
ATGAGTGTGTTTGTGGTGGGATTGGTTTTGTGTTTTTGTATGTGTGTGTTGAGATGTTACAGCATCAGCTGCACCTGATCAGGCTGCCTGATTAAGCTGTGTAATCTTCTGCATGAAACAACAGCTGACCAGCTCCCCAGGGGGCTGGCCACACACGAACACACTCATACACACACATGCACACCTGTGCTGGTGGCCATGACAGCAGGCACCTCGTGCTCCCCCGGGAAGGTGCTCTCTATCACACACCTGGTATCTACTGCTCCCCTGTCTCAAAGGTGAAATCTCAAAACAGCAAAACAGGTGAACAAATCAGAGGTGTGTGTTTTCTTCCTGGAAAGGCTTGGGATTGTGGGAAAGTGAAAACTGATACATTCACACACACTGTCACACTCACAAACCTATCCTAGCTAAAAGACTTAGGCTGTCTCTGGGTCATCATACATTGACTGACTCCATCAGGATGTTGAAATCAGTTTGATTTTATTTATATATTCCCAACTAATACCAGCAGCCATCTCAAAGCACATTACATTATAAGCTTAGGAAACCTACAAGATTATAAAGCAGATGATCTTGTGTTAGCAACCATTTGGCAACAATGAGGAGGAAGAACTCCCTTTTAACAGTAAGAAATATCTGGCAGAACTGTCTTAGAGATCTTGCAACAAGTTGGTAAAAGGTAAGAGAAGAGAGGAAAGAGGAGCATAGAGATACAACAACAAGAGATATAAAGCACTTTACAACAGGCTCAGCTGAACAAAGTGTACAGAGCAAAATAATAATAAGAGGTAAAAAACAGAACATAAGACATAATCAGAATCAGATCAACAAAGACTGGAAACACTGAGGCCAAGCGAATACCATCCAGAGTAAGTACCTGGTTAGACACAGCGTTTCTGGTTTTTAGAATCAAATACAATAACTTACGTTTTGTGTTAATTTTGAAGTAAAAAATTACATATCATCTTGCTCTTTATGTCTTCAAGACATGCCAGTAGTTAGCCAGATGTTAACTTGTGCCATCTTTCTTCATAGATAAATAAAGCTGGATATCATCTGCATAGTAATGGAAATGTAATAAAATGCACCTTTTGGCTGCTCCTTTATATCCTCCATCAAGGGGGTCGCCACAGTGGATTAATTTGCATTGGTAATTTGGTACAGATTTTATGCTGGATGCCCTTCCTGACCCAACCCTCCATGGTGAGTGGGGCTTGAGTCCCCACCTGGGATTGACCAGGGACCTTTCGCTTGTACGGCGTAAACCACTATGCTACTGAGGACACAGTAATGGAAATGCAATAATATGCCCTAATTGAAACATGTATAACATGCACAGTACTGGCCCTAGTACAGGGCCCTGTGGAATGTGTGATAAAACGGAAATCTATCAGATAAATCTGCTTTACACCAACAAAGTGCATTTCCTCTAGTCCCAAGAGTATATTTGGTTTTCCATCAGAGAGAGGGTGACCATCTGCATTGACTGGTTGGGGGGGCTGAGGAGAAAGAGAAGAGATAAAGGAGAGCAAAGAGAGACACATGTTTTTTAAATTTTATTTTGGATGCATACATAACATATTAGTAACTTATTTGGAACGTTTCGATAACTTATAGATAACTAATACCAAAGAAGGCTTAACGTGTTGCAGGTGTTGACAACTTAGCATAGCATTTCGTAGCCTATTTGCAGTATCAACATCACCTTCACAGTATAACTTAAGCACCATGCCGAAAAGAAACTCTGCCAAGAAGTGTCCTGGACATAGATGTGGACGCACGGTGGACTCGTCATCACCCACACCCTCATCACCCTCATGGTCACCCTGTGAAGGTGATGATGCAGGTTCCAACACCTCCTGGGCATCGTCAGTAGCATTGTTAGCTGTCTCCATGGCTGACACCTACTTTCAGCCAGTACACCATTATAAGGTAGCTGTAAGCTACAAACGTGTTCAGTAAGAGCTGTGGTCGTCTACATATGTCGATATGTGTTGCAGAAAAGTTTGATTTAAGTTACACATAGGTTCAAAGTACATTACTCATAGGTTAGAAAATAAGTTTTGGGTATGCTAGACATTATCTCAATGTGTTTTCACTTATGAGTAACTTACAAGTAACGTGTCAACAATCGCATAACTTACCTACAACTTATGACCCCTCGTACGTGGGACGTATGAGCCATACGCTGGCATACGTTGGAAATTTTGTGCATGCACAAAATTTTTCAGGGATCTAGCTGTACTACGACATATACCAGTGTGCTTCGGAGTGGTTTTAACTTATACAAAACTTACAGATACACAGCAGGTTGCAAAACATGGTTACCCATAACCTGAGTCTTCTTCCTCTTTATATGGAGTTCTTTCTCCCCATCATCACCAAGTGCTGCTTGTAGTGAGAATTTTAGCTTATTGGGTTTCTCTCTCTAATATTGTAGGGTGTTTGGCATACAGTACGGAGTGCCTTGTGATAACTGTTGCCGTGAATTGGCACTAGGCCACTTCATTAGATATACTTTGCTGGTGCCAGGTTGGGTTCCCTTTTGCCTTCACAAATGCCCTAATTCTTCATGACATAGATTCCACAAATTTCTGGAAATATTCCTGAGAGTTTTAAATTCATATTGACATGATAGCCTCACAGAGTTGCAGCAGTTTTCAGCTGGATATCCATGATGTGAATCTCCCATTCCACTACATCCCAAAAGTGATATACTGGACTGAGCTCGGGTGAATGTGAAGGCCATTTGAGTACAAGGAACTCATTGTGATGTTTAAGAAACCAGTTGGAGATTATTTGAGCTTTGTGACGTGGTGTGTTACCCTACTGGAAGCAACCATCATGGTACAGTGTGGTCATAAAAGGATGGATATAGTCAGCAACAATGCTCAGGTAGGCTGTGGCAGTTGAGCAATGCTCAAGTAGTACTAAAATGTTCTAAGTGTGCCAAGAAAATATCCCATCATCAGTCTGAAAAGTTGATACAAGGCAGGATGGATCCATGCTTTCATGTTATTTACATCAAATTCTGACCCTACAAGCCTGCTTCCTGTTCTTAGCTGAGAGGTGTGGCACCCAGCTTGGTCCTCTGCTGCTGAAGCTCATCTGCTTCAAGGTCTGATGTGTTGTGTTTTCAGAGATGCTCTTCTGCATACCTTACTTGTAATGAGTGGCTGTTTAAGTTACTGTTCTTCCTATCAGCTCTAAGCAGCATGGCCATACTCCCCTGACCTCTGACATTATTAAGGCATTTTTGCTCAGAGAACTTCTGCTCACTGGACATTTTCTCTCTTTTTTTTGGATCATCCTCTGTAAACCCTCGAGGTAGTTGTGCAGGAAAATCCCAGTAGATCAGCAGTTTCTGAAATACTCAGACCGGCACATCTGGCCCCAACGTTCAAAATAACTTTAATCACTTTTTCTCCTCACTCTGATGTTTGGTTTGAACTTCAATTGGTTCACTTTAACCTTGTCTACATGCCTAAATGCATCGAGTTGCTGCCATATAATCTGCTGACTGCATATTTAGACTAAAGTGTAACTAAACAGGTATACCTAATGAAGTGTGTAGAAACTTCTTTGTTGCTTCTATCCAAAAACACAAACAGTGCTCACCTTACCACAAAGAATAAAGTCAAACTACAACTTAAAGGAGGTGAAAAATATAGCGGAGAAACAAGCTTCTACACAGCCAAGTTTTTTTTAAGATAAATGCAAGCAAAATCTTTACACATGTTTTCTGAACCCAAACCCACATACAGTACTTACCACATCAAACCTTCCTCAGCAGTCCACTGGGGAGAGTCTGTGTGTATGAGTAATTTTTCCTGTCTGAAGCTGCAGATTACTCAGAGATTATTCAAACATGACTGCATGCACAGCCTCACTGGAGGTACTCGATGCGCACACACACACCCACACGACTCCTACCACAGCAGTGTGCTGTGGGAGCTGGTCAGCAGCATCAGTCAATTGATTGAGCGTAGAGGAGGAGGAGGAGGAGAAGGAAGAAGGAGCCGCAGGCCATGAGCTGCAGAGGAGGTGAAGACCTATTGGAAATCAGTGCACCGTGAGCATTTCTGCCCCACATGAGCAAAACACGCGCTCAGACAGCTGCCACAGCACTCTTTAGCCGGCCCCATCGCACGCTGAGAGGCAGCGTCCACACTGTCAGCAGGCAAACTCTGCTCACTTCTCATTGATTTCATCAATTAGGCTGCTTGAGATGGAGGCCAGTTCTGTGGGAAAATGTGAATATATATATATAGGTCATAAAGAAATACAGTGTGACTTAAGATAAATGAGTTTCTGCATATTTTTGTGCACAAACAAAGATACAGATAGTAGTCAGGCATTTTTTGCATACTTGGTGTCCTTCAATTTTTCTCTAAAAAATCTGAGTAAAAGGTGTGTTTGAAGTAAAAAAACATTTTCACTTTGTCATTAGAGGTTCTTAAGAACAGATAAATGTTTGAATAGATAAATGTTGTCACTTTTTGCACACTTTACTGTGTGCAAAAAGTGAATTGAATTTACATCACTTCAGATTTTTCTTAGCTTCAGTCCAGTCAAAGGTTGTGTTGGTAACAGTCAATAATGCAATCTATGTAATCTATTTTTACATTAATCCAAAAGCCACTTGTGTAGTGCAGACTTTCAGCTGCTTTGCCAAGGTTTTAGTGGTGCTTATTTGACAACAATAAAGGCTCTTCTTAAGTTTTTTTTATTACTATAAACGGCTTATAACACAACTCTTTGTCACTCAGTAAAACACCCCAAAGAATCAATTTGACATGAGGTAATCAAACAAGGATAAATCCAGAGAGATTTCTCTTCTAGGAAAGATATTAGACAATAGTTAGCAGTAACTGTCACTGATTAATAACGGCCCCGGTAACACTGGCCTCATCCTTGTGACCTTCAGCAACCTCTAAACAGCTGAAAGATACATTTTCATTTACAACAACTGGTCCCAGATCAGTTGAGCACCACCCACTGTGGCACAATCCCCACAGAAAGTTCCCTGACCACAGCAGAAAAACACAAATAAAAATATGCAAAATAAATATGAACCATATACTGTATATTTTGCATAGGAAAAAGTTTTACATGCAAGATGCACTTATCTAAACTACTTGAACAGGCTGTAGTTTTTAAAAATAATAATTCTTACAACTCAGTTACACTGTTCAAAGGCACTGCACATCAACTTGTAGAAACCCAATTTTTCATCATGCACCAGTGATTCCCAGCTCCTTTGACTGATCAGTGGTCGCTGACGCCTGTGCTCATCTCTGAAGTCACACGTCATCTGGTCATAGGAGAGGAGTGAGTGTCAAACCACTCTATGAGGAGGTTATCCTGTTTGGGGGAGAGATTTGTCTCTGATTCCGCTTGGTGTTGCCCTTGACATTCCATACAAACCATGGGTGACTGCGGCAGTCTGCTCAAGACCAAATTAATCGCAAGAAGCTTTTTGGTACAGTCTTGCATACATCCGTATGTAATTATCAACCTTTACCTAGCGACAACCAGTGACAGCCCACAACCTCCTGCTACCACTCGCCAAGAGACTGGAAAATACTTGCAAGCTGCGATCATCAGGTTGACCGGTTTCTAGGCCTGGGTGACTAGGGCCCTAAACCTGGTCTGGATCATGAACCAAGTCTGGGTTCTGGAGATTTCTGCTTACTTTCTCATTTCTCCCTTTGTTTGCTTAGGTTTAAATATTTAAACTACCTTGATGGACGCGCTGGGGAGTCCACATCGTGTGACCAAACTCTTGCTTTTATGTGCCCAACAGTCATGTGATTTGGGCTGCACCATGTCCAAACTCGGTCATGTGATGTGAACTTGCTACTTGCTGGTGTGTCCTTTGACTCCAGATGGTTAAGTTAAGAAAATGATGATTTGGGATAAAATATAACAGGCTGGGAGTGAGATACATCTCACTCTTGCTGTCTAGTGTGTCACAGAACCAATGCTAAGGGACATTATTTGCATACTTTTCAGACACCAGCAGCTTTGACTAAAACAAATACATTATACCCTGTGAATGAGAATGGGTTCTCTGAACAAAGTAATGAAATCTTTATTACATACATACGCAATGTTATATTTTTGTGCTCAGCACTGGGAAGCCATATTGAAATTGCTCTGGTTGCTTATTTGGGCAGTTCTTTAAAAACATTATCAGAATAGAGCTTAAATTTAATGGTCACCTGGGGACAAAAAACTGCATGTGAAGACTCACCAATCAACTTTTATAACCAAGGACCATAAAAAGCCACTTTTTTCACTTCGAAGTTCTACTGCTACAATTTTTGTTGTTGTGGAATCTTCCAATAGAGTTTGACTGTGTAGTGTTTATGTAGGTATCATTGTAAAAGGAAGCTCCATTATATCAGAGGTGTTTTAGAGATTTCATGTCCAGTCTCCAAGGTTGACCTGCCCGGTTGTTTCATCACTCATGTACCTTCCTGCACATCATGTGGCTGAGCAACACTTTACAGCTGTATGTTGTTATCAAAATACAAAGAGACCTTCATCCCTCCTTCAGTCCCACAGAGGAGCCACTTCTATAGCTACAAGACAACAAACACACGCTCCCACTCCAAACAACATCTCCAAAGGTACAGCACAGTGGTTAATTAGAGCCTATTTATAGACTTTCTAGTTGTGTTGGTGCTGATGGTGAGAGGCTGCAGTACACGATGGAGCCTCTGGATGCCAGTGTGGTGTCAGTAACAGCATGTCTAGAGAGGAGAGGGGGATGAAAGCGAGGGACGAGCCAGTTGAAAGTGAGGAGGAGCTGATTTTCAGAGGCGAAAAAGCGGCTTGAATCTCTTCTTTTCTTCTTCTCTCTGGTCAGGGTCTGGCTGCACCTCTCACTTCCTCCAAATTCTACACTGAATACTGCCTCTTCATCCTCTCTGCCTGTTTTTCCAGCATGTGATGGAGGTAGACCATGGTGTGGCAGACTTGTAGGCTGCCTAATTAATGCTCCAGAGCCTGGGAGGTGTGTGTCGATGTGTGTGTGTGTTTTGCACTTCTAGTTGTAAGTACTCTGTGTGACTGTGCGTGCACAAGCAACTGAGGGGTATATGTGTTTGTGTGCATTATCCCCCCCATCCCCTACACCCACCCCCAGGGCATGAAGCAGACTGCAGGGGCTGGTGCAGGAACAGAGCTGGGATCATGGAGGCAGCACTGCAGGCATCTGCCCCCAGGAAGCAGCACCAGCCCTGCGCAGCTGGCACCGAGGCCTTCGTGAGCCAGGAAATGGCACACCTCCCCGACTACACCCTCCCTCTCTCTGCAAACACACACACACACACACACACACACACACACACACACACACACACACGTAATCACACTGTTTATCAAACAAGCAAAGATCATCGATTCATTTTGGGGAAAAAAAAGTCACAGTGGGAGGAAACAAATGCTCGATTAGGAAAGGTTTCATTTGCTGTTCGTCTGTCACACATGTCAGTTTTTTTAACTCATAAGGTGGGCAGCTTACATGAGCAAAATGTGAATTATGTAAGGCCTGGCTGTATTTTGAGTCTTATGACATAAATTCTCCATTTATTCATGTACTGTCGAAACAAAACATAGGACTTATTTAAGATTCATATTTACATGCAAAGGTCTTTGGGGAATTCAAAGATGGACAATTTGACAATTACAGCCTCTTCCCCCACCTACTACCCCAGCCCCCACTCCCGCACTCAAAGCCTCAGATTCCCAGAAGAATACACCATGCATGACATAAATGCACTCCTGTATCTATCTGCCTCGCTTTGGATTTCATGTAAATGTAGTTTGATTTATTGTTTGCAAGCACTGTGAGTGAGTGTTTGCTGTGTGGTGGTACGTGCATGCCCACTGTGCACAGAAGCGCGCAGAGCGCGTTCACAATACGTATCCATGTCGCATCCATCATCTTCTGCAGTCGGCAGACAACCAGTTGACAGAGCGACAGGCCCTCACCTTGGACTCATACTGAGGAGGCTGCTCTGGGCCTGGCCGCCAGGGCAAGCAGGGCGCTTAACAGGCCCAGGCCTCAGCCATCCTCTCTGCACCCACACACAGGCAGGACTGCGGGGTACAATTAGGCGGACAGGACGCCATACCGCCGCTCACCTGTCAGCTAGACTGCCGACATGCGTGGGGTGCAAATTGACACGAATGCCACAACCAGGCCGACAGGAGATCCACGGCGGGGACAAATCTTCCTAACAAACCCCGGTGTCCTGTCAGTCAGCGTGGGGGCCACCTCACATTGACCCCCCGGACCAGGCACTAGGCTCTGCTTCTTGCTTGGCGCTCCTCTGGCAGACGCCGGCCACCTCAGGCCCTGTCACTGAGCTGAGATGACATGGTCACATGCAGGCACAGCTAGCACACCACCATCAGCCTCTCAGTCATTACCTTCCATCAGCCGACCAGAAAATAGACTGGTAGAATCTGTAAGGGAAAATGACCTAAAGGCCTGACCTGAAAATGGCACAAAAAGCAGAGAGATGGTGCTACTCGCTCCAAAAATAATAGTCTGTGTCAGCGCACCTGGCCACTCGCCACTGGCCATATCAATGCCTCCCAAACGAGACAGCGGAGCACTGACTAGACAGAGGTCCTGTCGAAAATTGCCTCTACCTTCAGTACTGAGGCTTAAAAGAACACACAAGATCCAAAGTAGTTTTGCTCTGCTTTACAAACAAAGTTGATCATTGGAGGTGGAAATAATAGAAAACTTCTTTGTGTGGCCAGAAGAAGAACAGAGAGAAAGAGAAAAAAACATGATTCCTGACAAAAGGTTATGGCAGGCAGGGAGCAGGAACTCAGCTAATCCAGTTGTCTGACTGCGATCTGCCGTTTGGAATGTTGCAAGGGTAATGCACCACTAAATTTACTGACGTTTTCACTAATCCATTTAATTCTCTTTCAAGGGGG
Source organism: Etroplus canarensis (assembly GCA_015106775.1). NCBI lineage: Eukaryota > Metazoa > Chordata > Actinopteri > Cichliformes > Cichlidae > Etroplus > Etroplus canarensis. Next base: position 8,968 of record VUQH01025257.1, read on the forward strand.
AAAGTGCTCACATGAGTGAGCTGCGTGTTTTAATGTTGATGATTTAAAGATGGATGGAGTTATGGAAGCGGACAGATCGACGTGCGCAGCCAGCCCGCCGATCGGCCTGGATGAGGATGCTGTGGTAGCAGCAGGGATGGGTGAGGAGAGGATGGAGATGTGGGGGGTGGTGTGGTGTGGTGTGGTGTGGTGTTCAGGTTGCCAGAAAGGCCATTTTCCTATCTCTCCATCATTCTTTTCTGTTTCCGTCTCAAAATAGAGTTGAGCTGAGGAGGAAGGTAACACTCAATTAGGCTTTCCATCTCCTTTAACACAAGTAATTGTTCTCCATAGTGGGGACTATATGGGAGCCAAATGCTAAGGCTGTATGCAGGGCCGGTCCCCCTGGCGAGGCGGGCTCATCCCAGCCCATTGTTCTCTATCAGTGGACAAGGCTGATTCCTGTAATTAGCTGTCAGCACAGAGCCCTCAGCAGCTTAGTGCTGTCCGCTCAAATCAAACTAATGAAATGCAATCCGCTCAAATGTCCTGGATGCATATCTGTAACAGGCCTGCGCACACGAGAGGGGAGGCAGGGGGAGCCTACGCCACGGCAGGGAAACATCCCCCCTTCACCAAACTTAGGATTCAAATCCACGCTCATTAATCCGTTAATTCAGCACATTTTTGACAGCCAATTAATGCGGATGAGGACTGGGTGATCTGGGCAGGACAGGAGGTGCCCGAGCATGGCAAGTGGACCAGGCATGAGGGGGTGAAGGGCTAGCGGACCCCAACATCACTCAACCACTTCATTCTCTGCAGTGATCCTGGCAACAAACATGCCTCAGTGTTGCAATAATTCCCCGCGCAATGGTAGTGCATACATTTATTCTCTTAATCCATTATGAGACAGCGGAAGATATTTTAGAGTTTTCCTCAAGAGAGCGAGCGCTGAGAAGAAGCAGACTGCCGCACTGCCAAGATCTTTCATGCTAAATTTGACAATTTAACGTTAGACTTATTTTATGATATAAAACTTCCAGAAAACAAGGAGGTGCTGTCTATGAGTTCTGTGTTTGGTGCACCATGGTTTCACCTCTTTGGCTAAGTTTGGTGTGAGGAGAGGTAAAAAGATACCACACAAACATGACGCACTTTTCAGCCTTGTATATTTAATAGAACATGTAATAATAATTTAATGTCAGCAGCTTTAAGACCTTCTGCTTACAGAGTGAATAAGCATACAAAACATCTCCTGCAGCACCAACAACAGTTATTTACATACAGATAATTTATATATAATAACTCATGTGTAACTGTTGTTTAGAGGGAATTATACAATTTCAGGATCAATAGTTAGAAGCAACTCAATAATTCTGTCACTGGATCGGCATTAGAATTGTCTGCTATGCTTTCTCTGCTGAATGCTTTTACCTAAAAATGCCAAATTCAAAACTTTTGGCATGTTTGACAATTAATTTCCAATTTTTAGATCAATAATGTAATGCAACAATGAAATATCAGAAAAGTAATGGAATATGGAACATTTTATTCAGTGGATTTGATTGTTCGGCAGAATGCTGGTCTGTACATAGAAAACTGTTCTGATGTCACAAAGGTGCATTTTATACTTTTGCAGTGACTCGGACATTGCAACACAATTTTCATTTGTGTTACGTAGACAGACGAGTTGATAAAAATGTTTATACTCACCTACATTTGTCATTTGAAAACCAACGAAGAGCTAAGGTTCGACCTAAAAATACATTATAATTAAAATAAATGTTAAAAATGTATCTATTCACACATTACATACACATATATTTACACACACAAATATACATATACAGTCACTCTCTCTTGCTCTCTCTCTCTCTCTCTCTCAGACACACACACGCCCACACACATACACACACACACACACTATATATATAACCTCACCCTACAGAAGCTTAAACTGTCCATCCTTAGAGGGTTTTAAAGTCTTTGTAAATTGCATTTCAGTATCACAAATCTTCTGGGTCGTTATTGATGTTGCGTGATTAATACTGATGTTGTGATCAGCAATATATTGAGATTTGTAAGCCAGGTTTTGCACTGTGTTTCACCTTTTAGGCCAAACTAACAGCAAATGCCTGATAGGACAAGCTGCTGGATGGTTTTACAGAAAGCCTCGCAGTTGCTGCTCCTGTCCAAAACAAAGTCATTCATAGCTTATTGTACAATTGACAGTGTGTTTTTATTATTTTTATTACAAAAGCAATGCTATTGGCTATCAGCAGCATTGGGTCAGATTACTTTAAAATGCAGTCAGGTACTGAATACAAATTACATAGCACTGCAAAACAAATATATAAGCTATTAAATAAATTAGCTTATCTGATGACTTCTGGTTATAATAATATCCACCTAATGAAAAATGGGTGCAGCCACAACATTGGAATGCCACAAAACCCTTTTTTTTCAGTGCATCTTAAATGCATTTTATATTTTCAGTATATTTTAACTTTTAAAATATGCCAGATTTAAAATTTTTGAAACTGTTTTTCAAATATAAATGCTAGAAACTGTTTCTCTGGGTTTGCCCTCTGCAAAAATATCCAACTCAAGAATGTGTCTGTCCATGTCTTAACGATATAATGATTCTGTTCTTTAATGTCACTAAAGCTTTTTGATGTAATCTGGCTTGTTATAGTCGCTTATTTTTTGTAATCTTATTTCGTAATCCCAGGTCAGGTATGTACTGCCCAACCCTGGATTAGTTCCTGTGTGTTATGTAATGATTTACTGCTACTTAAATATGCCATTGCAAGAGACAAGTGAGTTTAGTATTAGAGGACAGCCGACAATTACCTTTTGAGCAGGTATTTGGAACAAAGGAAGATATTCCTCTTATAACAGGAAGTAACCTTTGACTGAAGAAAGAGAAAAGGAAGGTCACAGGTAAGGCAGCAAAGGACTCAAAAAAATAGTTGGGACAGGGCTATGTTTCCCACTGTGTAGCATCCCCTCTTTTTTTACAACAGTCTGTAAACCTCTGGGAGGTAGGAAGACCAGCTGTTGGACCTTTGGGGAAAGAATGTTGTCCCATTCTCATCTGATATAGGATTCTAGTTGCTCAACAGTCCTGTGCCTTCTTCGTGGTATTTTGTCCACAAAGCACTCAGCCTCTTCTACTACAAAGCCATGTTGCTGTAAGAGCTGCAGTATGTGGTATCGTCGTGCTGAAATATGCAGTCTTCCCTGAAAAAGACATGGTCTGGAGGGGAGCATATGTTGCTGTAAAACCTCTATATATCTTCCAACACTGATTGTGCCTTTCCAGGAGTGCAAGTTGCCAGTACCAGGCATTAATTAAATTAAATAAAATTCAGTTTTATTTATATAGCACCTATTCACAACAAAGGTCACCTCAAAGCACTTCACACTATAAAGAAAAGTCCCTACAATATTAGAGAGAAAACCCAAACAATGAACTAATGCACCTCCAAACCATCAGAGATGCAGGCTTTTGAAAGGAGCACTGATAAAAAGCTGGATGCTCCTTCTTCTCTGTAGTCTGGAGGATTGAGCATCCGTCATTTCCAAAAACAATTTTTAATTTCCATTCGTCTGACTACAGGACAGGTTTCCACTTTGCCTCAGTTTGGTCCAGAGAAGATGTTGGCGTTTCCAGATCACGTACACATATGGCTTCTTCTTTCCATCATAGAGCCTAAACCTGCATTTGTGGATGGCACAGTGAACTGTGTCCTCAGACAGTGATTTCTGGAACTGAGCCCATGCACTGAATTCCATGACAGAATCATGTCTGTTTGCAATGCAGTGCTGCCTGAGGGTCTGAAGATCACCAGTATCCAATACTGGTTTCTGGTGATATCCCTGGAACAGAGATGTCTCCAGAATCTTGTAATGATATTATGTACGGTAGATTCAAAGTTTTATTTTAAAGAACATTATTCTGAAATTCTGGCAGACTGCTGAACCTTTGCCCATCTTTACTTCTGAGAGACTCTGCCTCTCTGAGGCATTTTTTTTTACCCAATCACATTAATGGTCTGTTGCCAATGAACTTAATTAGTTAGCACTTAATTAGTTGTGACACATTCCTCCAGTTGTTTCTTTTTAGTACCACTTTTCCAGCCTTTTGTTGCCTTTGTCCCAACATATTTGAGACATGTTGCTGCCATCAAATTTGTGATAAGCTACTGTTTTTCATGAAATAGTAAAATATCTCACTTTCAGAATTCAGTGGTTTCTTGGATGTTTTCTGAATAAAATAATGGTTTGTGAAATTTGGAAAGCAAAAGGATTTTTAATATTCTGATATCTTAGTACATTACAGCTTCATACTTTAAAAAGTTCAATAACTTCATCCGCTGGCTAACAAAAAAGAAAATGAAACATCTAAAATATCCTTTAACTAAAATAATGGGCAAATCCACAACATTTTGAGTTCCATAAATAGTCTTTTATTCTTTTTTTTTCCTTTTAAATGCAAATAAAATGCACTTTCCATGTTTAGCATTTATACTGGTCACCACAAACCTTTAGAAAGCAGCACTAGCACAGACTGTGGTTGCACATTCTCCTACCTTTGAGAGGATGTTTCCAATCAAAAACTGCATGAAGAGCAGTTATATCACATATTACTTACTGATAAACCCTATATATTAGACGTTGAGTTTGTGACTTTATTGCATTGGTTCATGATTTTAAAACTGCAGACAAAACTGCATTAATATGTGTTGCTGACAGTATACACTCTTGATGTGATACTGTTAAACTATTAAAAAGTAATATTTTAAAATTGGATTGTAGGATTGTAGCCATCCTACTGTACAGGAGTAGATGAATGCCACTTCTGTCTTTGTTAATGCTTTCCTCTCCTCCACTTGTTTGTGAATGTTCTCTGCATGTAGCTTCTGCTGACTCAAGCAAAAATCCCATTCAGCATATTTGTGTTTACATGTCTCACTTGCATTGCTTGTATCTTATTTGTGTGCATATTTGCTGCATCAAATTATGCTGCCACTCACTTCATTCACCTCTCTTCTTCTCATTTCCTTCCTCTCTCGTGCTGTGTGTGTGTGTGAGAGTGCAGGATGATGTGAATACGACGGGAGCCTGGGGGCATTAAAAGCAGCCAGGGTTTTGTGGTGGTGTTGGTGGGCTCGTGGTCTCCACTGAGCCATGATCAAATGGGTCTGGGCCGCTTGGGGACTCGGCCTCGGGCGGTCGACAACACCGCCAGCGCCGCCATGTGTGAACACTTGTTCTCTTCAATTAAAACAGTCATCTGAATATTCAAATCACATTGCTTAATGACAGCTCTCGGCCACGCATGCTTGAAATCTAAGTAGAGGTCAATCAGCCTCGACAAGGAGCCTGGATGGGTGGCCGGGCTGACCCAGACAGAGAGTCAGCATCCAGAAGAGCTCTCAGATATCTAATTAGTTTTTAAACAGAATAGAAAAGTACTGAAATCTGCAAGTAAAAAAGTATTTCTAATATATATTTGCCTTGGTTGAGCTGCAACACTATTTTTTGAAATGTTCTATGTAGTGCAGGCCCTGGATTTGGATTCAGCCATAAGTTTCTCAAACTCTTCTGGCCTGTGGCCCCTAACTTTTTATGGTCTCAATATTTTCATGACAGCAGCACTTACAGAGCTGTCAGACTGTCACGTGAATGTGACTGGAGCTCGTTTTGTGTTGTGTTTTGACGGAGCTAAAAATGTATCAGATTGGAATTATGACAGATTTCAGCATTTTATTAAAAACACATAGAAAATAGCAACATACACACACACAGAATTCTACCCCAACTGTACAGCATGTCAGCTCCTGGAACCCCACTGTATTTTCTTCACATTCCTATCAATCTATCTACAGTATCTATCTATCTATCTATCTATCTGATACAGTTATGGGTAAAAGAAACATGCAGATGAGTGAATGATTACAGTGGCCATAGAGTTCAATCTGATGTATCAGTTCATGTGTCGAGACACATTCCAGTAACATCTGATGCTGAGTACACGCATGTTCTGTTTGTGTGAATGCAATGTGGTATGGCAGCATACATGCACTCACCCCCACACTGCCACACAAACTGATGGGAGTGTGGTCAGCCGTCACTGGCCGACACTCACTGCAGGATCACTGTGCATGTTTCTCTCTGTGTGTGTGTGTGTGTGTGTGTGTCCTGATTTAGTGTATGCACACTTGAGAACTGAGTGCTGGCTGACTGTCACGCTGCGCAAGTGTGCTCACCAGTACTGGTACCCACGACCAGTTAACATTACCAGTTTAGAAAAAAAAATAAATAACAGTGGTGAAACGTTTGGGCTTCCTTTAGTAAGAAAGTGATTGCTTGGAAATGTAGCTTCAGGATTTCCTGGTGTCCTGTGTAAATCAGGTGAAAATATTTTGCCATTCTTTTTGTTCATCGTAAATATAGTTTAATTATATTCAATATGATACTCAAAAATTTGATTTTTCTGTTACAGTACATGCACAGATCAAACTATGTTTGATCTAACAGTGAAAACCTGATGGATTTTAATTCACTAATTTTTCGTTGATTTTTCTAACCAGTTCCTCCTGTTTACCCTGACACACCTGTTTGCATACACAGATCAGTTAAACTGACTGTAACTGATACATGATTCTCCAGGGGTGTGTCCAGAAATATGTTATGCTACATTTTACTTCTGCTCCATTACATTTTGGAAGCAAATATTTTCGTACACCACACCATTTATTTTAAAGGTTAAGTTACAGTTAGTGTCATAAGAATTTGCATTTTAATGGCTAAGGAACTGACCAGCCCATTGTCCCCCAGTGGTGATAGTTTCACTCAGTAGTGATAGTTTCAGTCATTATGCAAATGTACTGTTTATAAGGTTGGGGAAACCTGCAGTCAGTTGAGACTGAAGAAGTCACTTGGATGAGTGATGAAACGTTTCTCCCACGGAAAACCCTACGTCCAGATGAACAGAATCAACTTTTGAGGAGAAGTTACAGTTACTTCTCATTCTGCAGATTTTCAGATAAATGTACTAATATATGATGGTGTATTATTAAAGATAAAGCTACAAAGGACTATGCAAATAATTGAAATCATCATCAGATGGTTAATTGATCAAAATTACGATGGCAAACATTACTAAATCAATCACTATGATCCTGTAACATGAAGTATATTAATTTAATTAATAAGTACTATTACTGTAGGTCTCATATTTTATTTTCTAACTTAAGGTTGTGATTTTTCTTTAGTAATGAGTTAAAATAGTTGTTTATTTGAAAGACAGTTATTCAAAACAACACCATGTTTAAATCTTGTGCGGCCACTTTTGTTATGTTATAGGAGCACAGGGCTGAACAGGAGCCTCAAAAATTACCCAATGTTTTTTCTGTGTTTTTTCTAATATTTTTTTCTAATTAAATATTCAGCTTTCCTGTGCCACTGAAACATTGAAAATGCTGCCCATTACAGTTAAAAATAGCCTTTCAAAAAAGTAGTGAATTCTACAAATGTCTTAAAACATTTTCCGTGCAAATAAAACACACTTTTGTATATTTAGATTTAACAGCTGATCAAGTAGTAGTGTTCTTTAAGCTTTTGTTCTTGGTGTTTTTTTATTCAATCCAGGCTACGTTACCCTCTCCAGGCCACAGAGTTCTGTACTTCTCCAGAAATATGTCAAGTGTGCACTTTGTAAGTTTTATTGCTTTGCTTATCATGATAAACGTATCATAATGTTAAACCTAAATTTTAAAAATGTAAAGAAAATCTATACAGCTATATCAGATGTAATCTAAGCTGATTGTAGTTACGTAGTTTCATGCATTTAAAGTCAAGCACACAAGTGACACTTTAAAAAGTCAAACTCTGTAAAAATCACATTCATATAATGATTTTAATTAACATTTGTAACATTAGCAAAGTATACTGGACGAGAATTTATAAATACAACATAACCTAAATTCTTCTGGTTTCCATCAAAATGAAACATTGAAAATATTGCACCAAAGTAGATAGACAAGACACTGAATTCTAAAAATATTCTTAAAATTGTTTCTCTTTAGGTGTATGATTACAGTCAAGTTAAAAATAAAACAGCCCCTTGGTTTCTCTTACTTTTGTTACTCCTCTTCAATTGAATCAGGTTGAGTTTCTTCAGATGGCTGGAAAATCACGTTTACCTTGAAAAAACAGCAGCTGATATTTGGTGTATTTGCACTACACAATTTTTGCCCTTAAAATAATGGTAATATTGCCTGTATAGCAAAATCACTTTATTGAAAAGAAAAGAATATTTTGGAGGAACTGTTGCTGCATGAACATTTCAACTGAACTTTGTTTATTTTTCCTTCAAGAAACCCTGCCAGACAGACAGTTTATGAGTTAATGCTCCAAAGCAATCATTAGAAATATAACTATAGCAGCCATTATGATAATCTGAGTTGATGTTTTCCAGATGTAATATGAGCTGATTATATTTGCTTTTAAAAACAATAAAAAATAAAAATTCTGATTCCAGTTCCATGTATTTGATTACTATCCATCCCTAGATGTCACATCTTCCACTCAGAGGTCATTAAATCAGTCAAACAAACCACATTTGAAAATGATTGAGTTGAATTTCAGTCATGGTAGATTCTTCTCGCATCTGATCAGCCTCAGAGAAGACCATGCAGAAGATCGAGTTATTGTGAAAATGTAGATCAGTGCAGAGAAGACTTCAAAGTGCTGAAAAAAAGAACATCTTACAATCATGATATAAATTTAAAATGATTTTTTGATGAGGATTTACTGTTTCAGCTATTTCTTTATTACATCTGAAAAAGTAGCAAACATGTCTTGCTTCAGCTGTAGTGATTTCTTTTTCATATTTTTCTTTTATTGAATAGCAACCAAAACACCTAAACTACAGGACATTTCCAAACTGTTGGCTTGAGGTGTGTGTGTGTGTGTGAGTATTTTTTCTCAGGTGTTTCTTAGGAAGACTCAGTGTGTGTGTGTGTGTGTGTGTGTGTGTGTGTGTGTGTGCGTGTGTGCATGTGTTTTACACCATGCTCAGTGGTCTGAGCTCGTCTGAGCATCTGGGGAATTGAAAAAACAGTCAAGTTGTTCATTTGAACCTGGCCATATTGAGGCCTGGCTGAGCGGGCTCAGGTATGGCAGCTTTTAAATACAGCTCATTACTCATTACTGCCGAGCTCGGGCCCTTTAATTTGTGGAGCTTGGCAGCTGGACCACCTGGCCACACATTAAACACTAAAGGCTGCTCTCTCTAATGGCCACAGATTAGATCATTACCTGAACAAATCAGAGCACGGCTGCCCGGGCCGAGCTGGCAGCTGGGAGGACTCAGAGAAGGAGACCCCTGGAGTTTAAATGCAGGGGCAAACATGGAACCTGGTTTTGGGTCAGAGTACAGTACTGATGTAGTTACCTGGGCAGGTTCATGCAGTGAGTGGGTAAAAGGAATAAGGGTCATCATGATCTCTTTATTGTCAATCAAGCTCATACTTTATCTATTTTCTCTGTGTTACTGTAATATTTTAACATCCACGTTTTGCTGCATCTTTAACTCATACACTTGCACGTCATTGTTGATACATATTGATGACACCTCCCAATGGTACTGAGCAACACAACGAGCCAAAATTTAAAATCAAGGTAAACAGGCCTCATTTTACTTTTGTTTTTGACAACTCATTACTGAGATTATATTGTTGCTTTGAAGTTGTTTGAAACTAGACTCTAATAGATGGACCATCCATCCGTCTATTTTCTTAATCACTTATCCATGATACAGCACTAATATGTTACTGTATACAGTATAGAACAAAATGGTATTAAACAAAACAAGTGGCTTATCACTTTCACAAGGCACTGTACCAACATCTCTTGGAAAATAGATGTTGCCATCATGTTCATCTGGCTAAAACAACACAAACATTTACTTTGTATACACTATGACTTTGTATGCGCAGTCTCTTGATTTCATCTACAGATAGTTAAGCAATATCAATTCCTGTGGTAAAAGTACCTTTATTTTAGTCAGAATTACTTATTTTAGGCACTGCATTGGAGCATCCAGATTTGGCATGTCAACAAGCTCAGGGTTAATGACATAGACTGTACATAAACGATGGACCTAGCTATAGCTTATGTGGAGATTATGTGGTTTTTCAGTTTTAATGCTGATCTTAATTTACAAAACGAAGGTCATGTGGTATTTAATAAGGCCTGAAACCAATGAGACAACAAACTAATCAGGGATTTTTTTTCTGATGTCATACATCAAGAGGATCAAGGGTGTTTTTCCCTTAGTCTGTACAACCCAATGTCTTTTTGAAGTCAGAGGAGTTGCCCCTGGTGGCCATTAGAAAGGATGCATGTTTAGGAGTCCGCATTAGCTTCACTCGTCAGATCAAGAAAATAGGTCCAACATTTCTTACAAGAAAGGATTTTGATTTTTTTGAAAATGTTGCTAATTGATGTTTTTTGGCAGTAAATACTTTTTTTTCTAATCAAATATTTGTTTTCTTGCTGACTTTTTTAATGTGGCATTAAAACCAAAAATATTTAGCTTCAAAAAAATAAATTCTACTTAAATTGAAGTCCTAGGACAGTAGAATAAAGTAAATTTTGCTTGTTTATTTATTTAATTTCATATATGCATCTTTATCTTAAAGCCAGGAGAATAAAATAACATCTTCAAAAATGCCTCTTTGTGCTAAAAACAGACTGATGTAGTCTTGGATTAATTCTTAAGACCTTTAAAATAATTTAATGTTTTAGACATTTTAGTGATAAGACAAATGTGCACAGCCTCAAGTGCTCATATTACACCATCCTATATTAGAAATACTTTCCCATTGCCTCTGACAGCAAATGCTTGGGTTTTTTACATATAATGTTTACTTCACTTGCATATAGGGGTCATACAAAATATTTCTTGCAGTTTTTTTTTTTTTTTTTACTGGATATTAACTGAGAATCACCAGGAAATTAATATTTCACAGTGTGTCTTACATATTATCTGTCATCATTTATCAAAAATCTGTAAAGCAAACCTCTGCTACTATTCACTATACAGTAAATACATATTAAACAGGATACATATATAGAATAGTTGGAGTTTTACACACAGTGGAAAGAATTCTGGTAACTTTTCATTTCTCTTGGTTGACGATTCTGATCAAAACAAGTTTGATTCCATTCCCAGAGGGTCCTCCCTTCAACATGTTCTGTCAAATTCATGTAAAAGTCGTCATTCAAAGAACACCCTGTCCATCAGACAGCACCTGAACCGAAAACCTCTGTGTTGAGATGGAAACAGACAGAGAAAACAGAATATGGGGCACGAGAGGGAGAGATTCAGTAATGTACACTTCTGCCGTGCAAATGGAAACGATGCTTCACATGCAGTCCTGAGAGTGCTTGTTGTGTGTTAATGTGAGTTTTCACTCTCATGTACGACTATATGTGTTTATGTGTGTGTCCATCTGAATCGGCTGTGGATGGAGCGATGCCCGTCCTCAGTCTACAGACTTCTGGGTCAAACTAATTGGCACGACAAACGTTGTGACTTTTGCTCCGATAATGACCACAAGCACTTCTGCTGCTTTCGCATGACCGACCCAGCGTTGCCAACCCCTCTCCCTTCTGCCCCTCCCCTGAGCACACTTACACAGGCCAGTGCCCGGGCAAGAGATGTGATGGGGAGGGGGTGGTTCAAGCTAGGTTAGGTTAAAGACATGAAGATGGAAGACGTGCAGGAACACAGTATAGATTATCCTGTGAAAGTGACAGTCCTGCAGCCTTATAAAACCACATAAACACAACTTTAGTAAAGCTGCTAATAAAATAATGCTAGCACTTAATGGCTTTAAACTGATTGAGAAAATGATGATGATGCCACTATCTAATACACGCAATACCTTCTTAATGGCTGTGGCTCAGGATGATGAGGGGGTTGTCCATCAATCAGAAGGTTGATGGTTTGATCCCAGGCTCCTCCAGTCTATATGATCATGTATCCCTGAGCAAAGTACCGAACCTCATCCTGATGTATCTGTGTTTGTGAAAAAAATAGATTCGAAGGCATAGAATAAAGTGCTGTGTGAATGAGCCTTGTAGTAAAAAGTGCTTAGTTAATGCACACAACCACTATCAGACAATTTATGAACTATCGCTGATTATATAGATGGCGACATGTCAAATTTCAGTAGTACGCAGGTGATACACAACTTTATATCTCTGTGTCATGTGAGAAACCTAGTTCTTTCAGTGTTCTGGGGTGGCATGGTGCTGGAGTGGCTAGAAAGGTTTCGAACCCCAGCTGGAGCCTTTCTGTGGGGAGTTTCCTATCACAGTCCAAAGACGTGTCTTAGAGGTTAATTGGTGATTCTAAATTGGCCATTAGTGTGCAGTAGATAAAATGCTTAAAATGTATAGAAGAAAGTGTTGTCTGAATGTATGGTTAACCTTAGAACACCTGACACTACCCCGACATTAGAGCCCCGTGACACTGACCCTGGAACATGTTAGAGTTCTAGAGTTAAAACTGTAGCTTGCAGTCTGAAGTGTTTTGAGTGGTCACTATGACTAGAAAAATTATATATAAAAGTGAACACATTACGCTGCAATACATGCCTTGTACAATACATGGAAAAGTGAAAAATAATTGATCTGACAGATCATATTTCTGTACATAGAGCCAGTAGTAGAAAGACAGAGGCTACACACAGTGTTTGCTACTGTGTCCACTCAAATTAAAGCAGAAAAATTAGAGATATAGGAGTGATTTTAAGCTTTTGACCATTGCCCAATATTTTCAAATGTATTTACTTCATGATTACAGATTGTGTGATAATTTTAGTTAGTAATGTAATCCACTGGATTACAAACAAGTTATTTCTGAATCCTACTTTGTACTACCAAAACTGTCTCTTACATCGTTGAGGAGGAAGAAGTTCTGCTAAGAGCTCGTTTAGACAAAAAAATACTTTGTCATTTGTTTTCTAAGTGTGCAGTCATGAACTTTAACATTTAACACATTAACTGAAGCCTGTACAGTCATAGATGTAGCTTGTGTTACTGTCTGACCTTGAGGTAATTTTGCTGGGACATCCACGCTTGGGAATATTGGCAGCTGAATGTTTTCCACTTGTAAATTATCTTTCTTGCTGTAGAATGATAGACTTCCAAGTTTTTGGAAATGGCTTTATAATCCTTCCCACATTGATGGGCAGCAACAATTGCTTCTCTAATATATTGCTGATGCTTCTTGGCATTGTGGTAACACACCTGATTGCTCCAGACCAGCAAACTGCCAAAACTTCTGCCTTTATAGAAATGCTCACACGGGCTGATGATCATTTAATTAAGTGCATTTGATTAGCAACACCTGGCTGCTACTTACCATCTTGATTCATGTGGAAGCAATGAGGGCAGCCTTCATTTTTGACACACTTCTGCATTTTGGACTCATTTTTGTTGAATAAATAATGGCACAGTATAATATGTCATGCACTGTTATTCATCTGTGGTTGTATTTACCTAATTTTAAGACCTGCTAAAGACCAGTTAATTTTTTGAAATATGTCCTAATACATAAAACCTTAGAACTGAAAGAAGGTGTACTTTCTTTTTCATGACTGCACTACTGGACAGAGAGCTAAGGCAGAGTTTCCTGAGTTTAGTACTTTTAGAAACTCAATAGTGACTTCTCAGTCACAAGAAGCAACACCTGAATGCATATATAATGTAAATTTACTGGTACTTATAAACACTTTTCTACTCTAACTGAGCACTCAAAGTACTTTTTACTTTAAGCCTCATTCATATACATCACTTTATTCTATGACTTTAAGCACACATTCACACTCCTATGGATGAATCCGGAGCAATTTGGGGTTCATCATCTTGCCCAAGGACACTTTGGCATGTAGACTGGAGAAGCCAGGGATCAAACCGTCAACCTTCCTGTTGACAAATAACCCGCTCTACCTCATGAGTCACAGCCACCCTCATTGTATCATTGACTTTACTCTAAATGGGATCATTATTTACTAAATCAACATCATGTTGTATTCAGTAAGACTTAAAATTCTGATTCCAAACATAAACTTATTAAAGTGTTGATTTGATCTGTACTGAGATCACAGATCAAGGTACAAATCCGGTTGTTTCCCAGCTGGCTTCTGTATAATCACACTTCTTTTTGTAAATAGAGGAATGGCCCCCTGCTGGCCATAAAAAATATTGCTTTATTACATGTCCTCATTAACCTTATTTTTCAGGTCTGGAAGCTCTGTCCACCTTTTTCAAGGTTAAATCTTTGCATAAAGATGCTGAACATATAAAATATATTATCATTATTTTTGAATGGGATAGTCAGGTACTTTTCCAGTTCATCTGTGTGCACAATTTCAGATTAGTTTGCTCAGATAAAAATAATTCTCTCTACATGTGTGCAGACAGCTTTTGTAGGTGCAAATTAATACAGTAAAGTATAAAGGAATGTAAACTCTACAAGATCTAAGATCTGTTTTCAAAAAACTAATTTTCACCTGCACAAACTTGAAAAATGGACTGTTTGTGCTGACTGTAAAAGTCTATGTGCCAACTACAGAGAAGAGAAAGAAACTTATGCTACAGAAACATGTGAACATAACTTGATAACAAGTGTAAATTTATTGCGCAGCTTGAAACGTTTTGTGTATCACCTGTGTGTGTTTTCACCTCAGGCTGTGAGGTGAGGGAATTTCTGCATTTATATTAAGACGTTATTTCTAATCCCACTGATCAGCCTTGTTTCAGCACAGCCTCAACACCATGTGGTTAGTTGTTTTTATTCCCAACACTCAGCCCAGTGGCCAGACAGTCAGAGTACCTTTTGACCAAAGTGTACTCTGACAGTCATCTGACCACAGTCTTTTGGCCTCTGTCAAACTCTTTCATGTCATCCAACAAAATGACTGTAACGTACTGTCTAATACAGTATATTACAGACCATGACATATATTGCTGAATGTCAAACTTAGCTTAACGAGATGAAACAATGAGAAAAGAGACATTTTTTCACATACAATCCTGTCCTCAAGTTTGTTGCATTTGTTGTGAAGGCAGGCCTGTTACCATGACCTTGTAAAACTCCATGCATGTCCTCTTTTTTCCCATTTATTCTAATGTCTGCCTCATCTGCAACCCCATCCCTTTTCTTTTACTCCTGTTCCACATCTATCAAGACCCCCTCCTCCCATGCACACACATCCACTCCAGCTACTTAGACATCCGTAGATCGGCTACTACACCCACCCCACTGCTGCCCTTGCTTGACACACAGTCCTCACCCCTCCCTGCATCCAGTCCCGCCTGGCTCACTGCTGTTTAACACGACAACAGCCCGGAAAGTAAACAGGGACATTATTCCACACCACTACACAGAGCACAGTCCCTCTTTAGCCCAGCAGCCTACTCCTTCTCTTCCTGCCCCTCTTCCTCATCTCCCCCTGTTGTTGTTTTCTCTGTCTTCTTTCACTCATGCCTGCTGTACTGTGGTTAAAACGTGCAAGCAGGGCTCAGGGTGTAATCCAGCCAGATCCTGCAAATGCCTGCCAGGGGGAGATTGCAATAACTGTTCTCCCATGAGAAAGGGGGTAAATACACATATGTACGCATATACGTTCTCTCTCTGTCTCTCTTTTATCACATGCCCTCTTTTCCTCAACACTACTCAGGCAGTGCTGGCTAAGTGTATGCACCTGGCAGAGGATGTATTTCTCGGCCTGATGATTTACATGGGAGTTAAGTTGCAGGGAAATGCTGAAATGTGTGGGGGCAAAGAAGCATGTGAGACATGCCTGAGTTCAAAGCTGATCAGCAGACAGGGAGAGGAGGGGATTTTGCTGGAAGAGAAGACGCTAGGAGTGGTGGACCAGCAGGAAGTAAGGATCAGTGAACCAGTTGTCCACAGATTCATCTTGGTGTACAAAACAAGGCATAAAATTGTGGGCACTCAGAAAGCAAAGATAGTGATCAGGATCCACATTTATACCACACGCTGCATCCGCAAAGCTTACAGCATTGTGGATGATCCCACACACCCCTCACACACACTCTTCACCCTCCTGCCATCCAGAAAGAGGTACCGGAGCA
>VUQH01025258.1:8591-25302 GCA_015106775.1 Etroplus canarensis
ACTTTACATGGTGAGGCTTTAACTTACTTTAACTTGTGGAAGCAGCAATGAACTGAGAATGGTTTTCATATCTTCACTTAAGAATTGTCTGTTTCCAGTGCAATACTGCCTGAGGACCCACAGCTTAAATACTTTCAGTATTGTCCTTTGCACAGGGAGACTTCTCTGGATCTTTTTAATATTTTAATCAATCTTTAATGTAGATGATGGAATCTCCAAATTCTTTGCAGTTTTATGTTGAGAGTATAATTTTAAAATAATGACTTTTAAATAACTGCTTTCCGTTATTCTGGTATTTATTTGTTTCTGGTGCTTTCTGTGTTTTGTTAACAGATTGGGACGGTGGTGGAGGCTAAAAGAAGCCAAGAATGGAATTTATATTATTCCTCTTAAAAGGAAACCTTCCAATCCTGAGGAAGCTAAAGTCACTGAATAGCAAATTGTTGGGTGCCTTCTTTGTAAAATAAAGATCTAAAAATCTGTCTTTATCTGTATTTTTTTTCCTGACTTTAAAAACCTAAAGTATGTTTGTTCATACATTTGTTTGCTGTGGGTTTTCCCTGTGATTACTGTTGTCAAAGGGTTTTAACAGCTTTTGCTTTAATGAAGAATTTACTGTTGTGGGTGAGGTGTCTGCACATAGTGTGAAGAAGCTGTAGGAAATGGACCAAGATTTGCTAGTTTCATTTTGTGATCATAAAGATTTCTTTTATTATGAGTTATTTTTTGCAAGTTAGGCTGTAGATGTGTTTGACAAAGTGATAGCAGCTTCTGAGTGTGGATTATTGTCAGTCAAATGTAAGGTTGAGGCTGAATCATATGTTTCTTAGAAGACCAGCCAATTGTTTACATCTTCCAAAAATGTGATTTACAAAGGATATTGGCATCTTTAAGTAATGACAGTGTACGGCTTATTTTTAATTTGAGATGACTTGCGTTACTTGCTATTTATAGGAGGAAAAAGTGCACAAAAATCCGTAATTACAAGAGTGATTTATCAGACAAACCCTGGGGACCACAAGCTGTTGACTACTGACATTATGTCAGAATGACAATTATGTTTACATAATAACCAAGTAGTGACAGCCAGTTTGGTGTTTGCACCATCTTTGGTTTTCCTGCAGGTGTCCTCTTAGCCCTTGGCAGAAGTGTTGCTGCCGTTTTCACTGGGATTGTTTTTATTACTCATGCCCTTAATTAAGTATGTATGACATATAGAAAAAAGACCAGTATTTTCTTGACATTTAACTTTTTAATAAAGTCACTTCTGGATGGGCTGCAGGCAGACAGTGGGTACAAGTTGATATCTGAAAACCAAGCAGCATAAAATAAGTAAATATGTGAATTATTTTTATAGGCACTGCACATACTCAGCTAGTCTGCTTTAAAAAAATAAGGGAACACTTAAATCAGACATCAAATCTTGTATGAAATATTTTAGTTGGAAAATATTTACTGATATACATTGTATAATCATCAACCCTTTGAGAGCTGTATTCAAAATCACACCAAAAATCAAAGTTAAAAATAGAAAACAGGCTCATCCAACTTGCATCATAATCTGGCTCAGTAGTTTGTATGTGCCTGTATGTACTCTTAACAATGTTTGGACCTACTCTTGAGACAATGGAGGGTGTCCTTTTGGGATTTCCCCCAGACCTGAATCAAGTTTGGGTCCTGTAAGCACAGGTCCCACTAAAGGATGCCCAGACCTCAGACCACCCTCATGGAGTCTCAGTTTGCTCAGAAATGCATGAGTAGCCCACTGGAGGTCATTCAGATGGGCTCTGACAGTGCTCTTCCTGTTCCTTTTCACACAAGGCAGCAGATACCAGTTTTACTGCTGGGTTGATGCCATTCTATGGCCTTGTCCAGCTCTCCTTGTGTTATGACCCGTGGTATCTCTTCCATACTCTTGAGTGTGCTGGGGCACACAGCAAACCTTTATGTCATGGCACATACAGATGGGCCATCCTTGAGGAGCCGGACTCTCTGCAACCTAAACTGGCTGCAGGTTCCACATCATGTTTGCTGTGCACCCAGCAATATCACCAATAGCTACCAGTAGTGACAAAGACACAATCATAAAGAAAAATCAGTCAGGAAAGATAACAAGAGCAATGATCTGTGGCCACCACCTGTAAAACCATTCCCTTTTTGGAGGTTGTCTTGTTGCCTCTCCAGTGCATCTGTTGTTTTCATTGCCCCAAAGCAGGTACAATTGATTAATAATGATTTATTCTTCCAAACTGGACAAATTGATGTCCTTGTAATTAAACTGACTTTTTGTTATTCACTTTTTTTAGCTTGAAAATATTGGCACCGAAATGTTAAAACATTTGTCATCCTGCATTAGTATAGTTGCTGAAGCGTCCATAAGATAACGTTTGAAATTAGGGAAAATAATCTAATCCTGTATCCAAAAGTTGATTTTTTGTTCTTGTGCATAGCTCCTCTTAATTTGTGAGTGAAGAATTGAAAATGGGGACTCAAATAAAGTAGAATTTGGTCTTTTAATATTAAAAAAAATATTTACATAAATTACAAGAAAGCACACACTGTTAGACCAGTCTACATTAACAAATGTCCTTTATGTTGTCTAGTAGCCTAGTTTTCATCACGTTCACTATGGTTAGTCACACATTTTGTTTAACAGAAGGGCTAACTTTATCTCAAAGCATTTTTTTCAGTGTCTAAAACATTTGGATATATTCACAGCACTGTGAGGACACAATATGAAGAACCTTTTTTATAACACAATTGCTTCACAACCAACCATTTGACAACAAGACTCTTAAGGACAAGGCACGGTGCATTTAATCACATCTATCTGTAAACGAAGGAGATCACAGCATATTAAATCTATACAAAAAAGGCTTTACAGTTGATACATACTGCTCACTGTAGGAACATCATTAAGCATTCACAGTTAGTTACCCTTGCCACTGTCAGTCTACCCTGGCTTATCGCTCTGCAACATGTGAAATGGCATGGGGGCTCTGTCATACACAACCCTGTTGGATGGAAGGATGACTGATGATGGTCACGTAGGCTTAGAAAGGAACCTTTTTCACAAAGAGGATGTTGTGGAGTCCACCACCTCACGACCGTTGCAAACTGCTGGGACATAGTTGGAGGCTGATCCTGGTAAAATAAAAGCAGTGATCTTAGAATTTTTTCTGCAAATCAGAGATAAAAGCAGTAAGGAGTATTTAAGAAGTGGTCTGTATGCATTAAGCACCTGTCTTGAAGTACAGTTTTGAGGTATGTGATTTCTGTTGTGCCACTTCATTATGTACTGTACCTGACTGATCAAGACTGTACAGGCTTAACTTAAATAGATGTAAAATATGATGCAATAATTTAAACCACAATTCACAAGCATTCCATAAAATATAAATATAAACACAATGCAATGCTTTTCAAATCTCATAAACCAATATTGTATTGACGAAAGTATACAGGAAACATATCAGATGTTGAAAGTGAGACATTTTACAATTTCATGAAAAATACGAGCTCGTCTTGAATGTGATGGCAGCAACAAGTCTCAAAAAAGTTGGGACAGGGTCATGTTTACCACTGTGTAACATCCCCTCTTCTTCTAACAATACAAGTCTTCTAACAACTGACAAGCTGCTCGATCTTTGGGAGAAGAATGTTGTCCCATTCTTGTCTGATACAGGATTCCAGTTGCTCAACAGTCCTGGGTCTTCTTTGTCATATTTTATGTTTCATGATGCACCAAATTTTTTCAGCTGGACTGTAGGCAGGTCAGTCCAGCACCCAGAATCTTCTACTTCAGAGCCATGTTGTTAGAATAGCTGCAGCATACTTTTTAGACTAAAATGTATACTTGGTATACTAGTACAGTATACTAAGTACAGTATATTGTCTCACTGAAATATACAAGGCCTTCCCTGAAAAAGGCAATGTCTGGAGGGGAACATATGTTTCTCTAAAACCTGTATATAACTTTCAGCATTGAAGGGTGACTTTCCAGATGCGCAAGTTGTCAGTACCATAAAACATTTGCATTGTGTTTTGTTTATATTTTACACAGCATCCCAACCTTTTTGGAATTAGTGTTGTAATCTTAATCTAGGTGCTTCTTCACCAGCTGCAACCACAAAACCTTTACAGGTAATGTTTGTGTGCAGGACAAATACATTCATTTAAAATATTATTCCCGAAAATACCCTTACTTTAAGAGGATTTAAGAGTATTATTACATTGTTAATTTGCTACTTTTAATTGAGCAACAACCCTAAATTCCTCTTAGTGCTTGCATCAGTTTTTTCCCTGACAAAAGAAATCAATTTAGTCCACAAGAAGAGATGAAACATAAAGTGATGTAAGCCTTTTAATGCACAGCTCTGTTTAGAATTAGAGCTGTTTGAGCTCTCCCAGCTATCAAAGCGTAAATGGCATGCTTACTATAGCACTGCGTAAACCTAATGTGTCATATATTCATTAAGTTGATGCTGTGAGTATACTCTGTTTATTAATAAGCTTCAGATAAGACCTTCTCTTATCCAGCATGAAAAGAAATATAATGGACTGTTTAATAATTGCACAGCCACGCTAACACAAAACTCCAGAAACAAGCTTTAGAAAACTTTTAATACTGTAGAATTTTCAAGTTACTGGTACAGACAGTATGTTTCATTTGAAAATTACAATTAAAAAATCACAAATAAATGTCACGTATTTCAGTACTTCACTGCACCAACTTTCACTGTCATTCTAATGAGTTTCACAGTGAAAAACGACTGTGTTACCTGTCAGGTATCTTTTGAAACTTTTGAACTGCGTCAGATGATCTATCTGTATGGAAAGCTGTTACTGGTAAAGTAACTTGGCTTGGGAAAGCTACCCTGGGTAACAAAATCTGTCTGCCAGCACATCTAAACTACCAATTTACACACTGCTGTATATCACATGTATGTAATCTACTCAAAAACCAGAATGTAAAATGGAAACACTGCAGTTTTATGAAGGTTAAGTCCTGCACAATTTCTTCGCTGGTTAGCTGGCAGGGACTTGCCCAATTATCTGATGGTTGCTTTGCAACCCATTTGTGTTTGTCTATAAATTAAACTAAAAAGATCAAACATTTTTGAGTTTTAGGTGGATCAGTTGTTTAACTTTGGACGAAGCGATGTTAGCCGTTTTCTCCTGTGTCCAGCCTTTGTGTAAAGCTAAGTTAAAATGCCCAGTTGTAGCTTCATATTTAGCATGTAAAGCATGTTATGTTAACATGTTGAGCTGTATTTAAAAGTTCCAGTTAAAAAAACATCTGGTTGCCTTTTACATGTCTTTATGCTGGTGCCTTTGTACTGACTTCTTTAGTGTAAACAGTATTAGATACTGCATAGTTTTTGTTTGTACCTTTTGAGAAGCTGGAACTGGGTGCGGAGGCAGACGTAGAAACTGTGGCACTGAAGCGGTTTGCCGTCACTCTGAGTGTGGCCACATTTTTCTGGGGCTGGAACAGGATGATGTGGATCTTGGGGGCAAAGAGGCAGCCGAGAACCACCGAACCACTCAGACTGACAGAGATACACATGGTAGTGGTCTGTACCTTTGATGAAAGAAAGAGAGTGTAATGATCACTACATCAGTCTGCTCTTGGAATTTTTTTGCGTTTTGTCTTCAAAAAGACTAATGAAGTTCGCTCAAAGGCCACCTGGCCCAGCTCTTCTCTCTCTCACTCGCTCTCACAACACACAGGCACACACATACACACACACACAGTCTTTGATCACTCACATTTTCATTTATTTCCTGCTCTGTTTACTCCCAAGCCTGTAATCAAGTAAGTGGTCCCTTCCAAAAATCAGTTAACCAATCTTTAAAATTCTAGTCTTTTCCAAGAGCCAATCACAAACCAAGCATCACCCTGTATCAAATATAAAGTATATATACATATATACTGTATTATTCTTTTTCTGACTGCTACTCCTATTAGGGGTCGCTGATCATCTGCCTCCATCTCACCATAACCTTTGAATCCTATTCTGTCACACCAACTCTCATTATATCCTCCTTCGCTACATCCATGGACCTTCTCTGTGGTCTTCCTCTTCTCCTCTTGCCTGGCAGCTCCAGCTTGAATATCCTTTGTCCAATATATCTCTACTTCCTCTCCTCTGACCATGTCCAAATCTTCTCAGCCTTACCTCTCTGACTTTATCTCCAAATCGCTCAACCTGATCTGTTCCTCTGGTTTACTCATTTCTAATCCTGTCCATCCTGGTCACTCCCAGGGAAAATCTCAACATCTTTAACTCTGCCACCTCCAGCTCTGCCTCCTGTCTTTTTGTCAGTGCCACTGTCTCCAGCACCATACATCATAGCAGGTCTCACTGCTGTCTTCTAAACCTTCCCTTTCACTCTTGCTGCTATCCTTCTTTTACAAATCAGCTACCCACTCCACCCTGCCTGCACTCTCTTCTTCACCTCTCTTGTGCTCTGTCCGTTGCTTTGGATGGTTGATCCCAGGTATTTAAACTCATCCACCTTCACTACCTCTACTTCTTGCATCTTCACCATTCCACCTGCCTCCCTCTCATTGACACATGTATTCTGTCTTGCTTCTACTGACTTTCATTCCTCCTCTCTCCAGTGCATATCTCCACCGTTCCAGGCTCTCTTCCACTTCCTCCCTGCTCTCACTACATATCACAGTGTTGTCTGCAAACATCATAGTCCACGGAGACTCTTGCCTGACCTCATCTGTCAAACTGTCCATCACCATTGCAAACAAGAAGGTTGTATTGCAGTATTAAAGTTGTATTGCTTCTAACTAACTGTCACCTCTCTATAGTTTAATAAATTAGCTGAATAACAAAAAAAAATAAGCAACTGTTTTTATAATAAAGTATTTGTTCAAGAAACGGCAAATAGAAATAAGGTAGGGACATTATCAAATAATGGTTTGAATGCCAGTGCTAAATTTCAAATAACTTCTTAATCCTGGAGTCACATCAAAAACAGACAACCTGTATGTCATTTTCATGTTTTTATAGTTATTATTCTCCCATTATTATTTTATGTTTTAAAGTGTTTGTGAGATTTCAATTTTGCTTGCTGGCAATTCTAATTGTGCATTTTTATGTGCATGAATATGAGGGCAAGAAGTCAAAAGAGGAATAAGCACAGCTGGCTGTCCTGGAAAGTCAGAGCCTTGTTAGTCATATTTCAGCTGCTAATGTGAGCTGACTGCTGGGGTCATCTTCTTGAGCTCCATCTCTTCCCACCCCACTGGTTACCCCTGCAGTCCAGGAACTTCTATTTGCAGAAACGCAGCATGAAGTGAAATCTCTCCCAAACATACCACACAATAACAGCACTGCAGAAATATAAGAAGTCCTCATGCATTTCAACTTCAAAAATAACTAGTGAAAGCGCCAACAAGACTTCGGGTAACATTACTTTGTCTTCTCTCTGCAGCGCCTAATCTCTTTCTGCCATAAAGATATCTTTCCCTTTAAACAGTTTAGACAAATAATTACAAAGCACTAATATTTGCAAGTGCACAGCATGAGCTTTATTTGTATGATGTATTTCATTTTTAGTTATCTTTATAGTTTTTGCATGGGTATTAGTATTTCTTGCATTTTTTGTTGATTACTCTGTTTTCACTATCTTTGTATTTTATAACTCAGAATATACTTTAATTCATGAAGTTTTCTTTATCACTTAACCAGCTTATGAATCTCATTCTACAGAAACTATTATGTTGAACTCAGGAAGAGCAGGAAAATTAATAAATAAATTATTCACATATGAGTTTTAATTTGCCTTTTTTACATTAAGTAAAATGTGTCTATTTAGTTATAAGACCCCGAGCTCATCGTGATTCACTAGGCAACAAGGCTACTCTCTTATTATAATATTCCTCAGCTATCTAACTCTCATTTATAATGTGGCAGCTGAACCCACAGCTATTGTTATTGTTGTCACACATAGCCAAAGCATCAAGGCCTCCACTGCAGTGTCAAACCTCTCATTCCTTCAGTTAATCTCTGGGCTGCATCTTCAGTATGAAACCTAATATTCTGCAACTTTTCTCTGGTCCCATTAAGTCCCATTAAGGATAGCAAAAGGTGG
Source organism: Etroplus canarensis (assembly GCA_015106775.1). Classification (NCBI taxonomy): domain Eukaryota; kingdom Metazoa; phylum Chordata; class Actinopteri; order Cichliformes; family Cichlidae; genus Etroplus; species Etroplus canarensis. Next base: position 16,707 of record VUQH01025258.1, read on the forward strand.
CTTTTGGATCATGATTTGAGTACCGAGAAGGCTGATCACTACAGACGTAAAAAGCCACAGGTTCCTCACGATAATACAAAGTGTGTGCGATCCTACATCTCCCCCCATCTGTTTGTACAGTAAAGGCCATTTTGCACACTTCGACCAAAATGCTGTGACAGTAACCTTGGGACCACCTAAGGCAGCAGCACTCATAACTTACCCAGTCTGCCACTTTTATGCTCAGTGTTTTGTTATATGTGACATAAAATTGTCTTATTGTATCCTTATATGGTTTTATTATATGCTATCTCACACAGTACAGACAAATAGATTAATTTATATATGTAACTATTAATAAAATAAATATTCTAATTTTTGGCCTCCTATAACATTACAATGAAAACAAGTTCAGAACACATATTCAGTTTGTTTATCCAGTGTAGTTAATTTGATGCAAGCTAAATTTTGCCTTTAGGGATTTATGAAAAGGCTAAATGCTGCAAAACATTTTCCCCATTTGTCAAATTTCCTATTAGGGAGTTAGTGCCACAAAACAAGCAAACATGCAGCATCCCTGCTCAAAATTATTTTTACCACAGACCACAATATTGCTTATAGTGATCCCTGTATGAATCTCATTGGGTTTTAAAAAACAAAAACTGCTGTAAATCTCCAGAATTAATCTCTTAGCTGCTAAAATGGGTCATAAAGCATTTACTAATGCCACGATTTAATGAATCAGTTTGACTGTCATTAATTATTTCTCTCAGTATATTCAGACCCAATCTGTCTCCAGAGTCTTTGTTGTTTTCTTGAAAGATCCTTCAGTTCACATGAAAAGAAAAGCCTGCTCTTTCATGAGTCTAGGTGATGGTGATCAAATGGAATGTAAAAGTGACACCTTCTTCAGGGATGACAAACACACAAGGGGCAGTCATTTATAGACTTTGTTTACATTGTTCCACATCAGTTGGCTTGAGAGGCTTCTAGAAATCTAAATTATAAATACTAAATTGACTATTTATTGAAAACAATCATGGATAGTTACCCTGTAGTCACTGGCTGTGACATAGAAGATGGGCTGAAAGGCGAGCCAGATGATGCAGGTGGTGTACATGGTAAACCCAATGAACTTGGCCTCATTGAAGTTTTCGGGGCACTTTCTTGTCTTGAAAGCGTAGACAGTGCAGAGGATGATGAGAATACAATTGTAGGTAAGTGAGATGAGCATGCTACTGTCCCTGCTGTTGCACTTGAGGGTGACGATGTTTCTCCGCTCTGGGCTCACCTCCTTCCGGACCCCTGGCACCTCCACAAGCAACCAGATAATGGCCACTAGCATCTGGCAAGAGATAAGAGCACCACAGATTGCTACCTGGGAAGCTGGGCTGATGAAACGTGGCCGTTGAGCTCCATCCTTTACTCCACTGAAGATGCGAGCAATGCGGTTGGTCTTGGTTAGAAGGGCTGAATAACATACTGCAAATGAGGTGCCCAGGCCTAGACGGCGTAAGGTGCACACAGCTGTGGAAGGTTTGGTGATGTAGATGAAGGTCATGCTGTAGCACATCAGCACTCCCAGCAAAAGGATGTAAGATAGCTCACGCCCACTTGCTTTAACCACGGGTGTTTCATTGTGCTTGAAGAACAGGCCAATTACTGACAGAGTACACAGTATGCCAAGACAAGAAATTGTAACAGGCCCAATAGCCCAGGCATCCTCCCATCGGATGTACTCTTCAGGCAGATCATAGCAGCCAGTCAAGTTAGCCAGAGGCCACTGGCCAAAACTGCAGTCAGCACAGGTGAACTCATCCTGCAGGTACTGGTAGGGTTGACAAGGAATACAGATCCAGCAGCACACATCTCCAGGCTGCATGCTCTTCACTTCATTCTTCCTGCAAGGATCACTACATTGGGAGGTTGGTGGGACAAGACCATGCCAGGGCACGAAAGTTGTGTTGAGGGTCAGGTTCTGGTCCCAGTAGCCCACTTTCTTGTAGACAAACTTCCCCTCTTCTTTGTGATAATGAAAGATGTTATAGCGGCTTATTCCGTCACCAACCGAATCAAAACGCACCATGTTCTCTGTATCTGCAGGTTTGAATGGTGCTGTAGGAAGCAAAAATACAGCAATGAAAACCCGAAGCTTATATAAAGGATTTTTAAGCAGTGATATAGTTTCTCTTTTATTATTACAGAAAAGTTTAAATTACTTATTACTTTTAGGATGTAAAAACTTACACAACGTCATATAAAATACTAGTTTTCCACCATTTTAGGTAAAAAGAATGGTAAATGCACTGCCTTTACAGTACAAACCACATTTTTTACATAACACACTATCATATACAGCACTTAACAAATTTATTAGACCACCTGTCCTAAAAACAAGAAAGACCATACAGCATCATGAAGTGCTTTAATGCAGACTCTTTCCTGAGTTTTTTACATTTTACCATTTTGAACAGGAATGAGGAATTTCAAACTCAATCCATCTTTTTATACCCAAATTTGAGCCAGCTCACTTCTCTGAGAAGTCAGAAATTAATCCACAATAATATTCAAGCACTAAATCTCAGTTTTCTGTTCAGGAATGCAAGTAAAAAAGTATCATTTTCATCTTAATCAATAAATAATAATATGCTTTTTTTCTGTTTTTGTAAACCAATAAATTTGAAAATTCATGGATAACAGTAATAATTATATTTTGGCATTAAAAATATCATTTCAGTTAAAGAGCTTCTACATACTGGTGTATTGACCATTATGGAAACATAAAAAATGATTTTGGTAATTACCAGTGCAGTTAATTTAGGGCAGCTGTGGCATAAACCTTACACTGGGCGTGGCCTAATACATTTGTTCAGCACCATACATGTTGTTGGAGTTCAGGAGGCCAGTGACACTGACAGAAGATTGGAGGGCCCAAGGATTGAAGCACTAACCATCAAATTATTGGGTGACCTATTCACCCTCCTGAGCCACAGCTGCCATATGAACGTGCACATTCATTCATCCAGTCAATACACACTATTTTCCGAATAGTATGTTCCAGATATACTCCCCTCCCACTGATTCTTCCATGCTAATTCAAGGATTATGTTTTGCTAATTGAATAATTACAAAGCCTTTCTCTGTTCAACAGAGGAAATTATTTGAATGCTTAATCCTGTGTCATGCCAATATGCAACAATTATTTCCTTTGCATTCACAGTGAAGTGAGACCCACTTACAATTATTTAAAAACATAGTAAATGTATTTTATTCTATTTTTTTTTAGATCAAAACATTTTCACTCAGTTCCCCAGACATGGATTAAGCCTAGTCCTAGACTAAAAGAAGAAATCAATGAAGATATCCATTGAATAAAAGGTTTTAGTGCAAGACTAGGCTTAATCCATGCGTGGGAAACTGAACTTTTGTGTCTGTGTTTGCTTCGACTGCTATGCTTACCTTCAAACTTGGTCTTCAAGATGAACTCCTTGTAGAACCTTTTGCCATTACCTGGTTTCATAGCATCACAGACCTTGGATGTGTTGGAGCATACTGCTTGTCTCATGTTGTGAAGAGCATAGGCCATGGCATAGACTGCATTCACAACAAACATGATTTTGGATTCCTGTTCAAAAGTCCTATCTCGTAAGCTATGATCACTGCAGCCGGGCTCCTGGAGGCTGCAGCCAAACCTGTGCTCCCAGAACTCTTTGAACCACGGGTTCCTTGTGTTGGTGTATGGATTCAGTTTTGTAAAGTAGTCTTCGAACTCTCTAATTGGGTAGGAGGCTAGTTCAATGGTGAAAGCCCCATCTGCTGCAGACTCGCTGCCCCTCACCACACTCTCCTGTGCTCCCCATCCATCACTGGCCACCCAGGTAAAAGTGACGTTCATTCGGGCAGCAGCCACAAGCAGTTCACGAGCGTCCTCACTGCGAGTGAACAAAATGACAACCTTGGCATTAGATTTCTGCTGCAGGGAGCGGATCACATTCTCATAGCCCTGGCGGTTCATGGAACGGCTCACTTTGGCTGAAGTGGCAATGCAGATTTGGCGAGTGCGAGCCTCCTGCTGGAAGGCATCAATGCCTGTTTCACCATAGTCACCCTCTGATGCAACTGTTGACACATAAGTCCAGTTGAAGTAACGCAGAATTTCAGCCATGGCTTTGGCTTGGTAGAAGTCAGGGGGTACTGTGCGGGCAAAGTAGTCATAGCGGGTCTTGTCACTAAGCTTTGCACTAGTGGAGGCATAGCTGATCTGCGGGATTTGGAACAATCGCAGAAGGTTAGCCACCTAAGGAAAGCAAAAAATAGAAAATATGGTCAAAATGTGGTCCAAGAGAAGCAGCATTAACTCCACATTTTTTTCTGTTTTCTTTTTAAGGGGGAGAAACCTGAACTCACAGAGAAGACCCACGGATTCAAACCCAGGACTCACTTGCTGTAAAACAATAGTGTTAATCACTGCGCCCCCATACTGGCATCCTGATATTACTGTACAGATCCAGTGCTTTCCAGAATGTCTTATTTCTTAGAAAATATAGGTTACTGTAGTTCAACTCAGATTCCATGAGTTATGTCAGTGAAGCCAGTTGGTTATTTATTGTTGGTGACGATAGATGGATTTTCTCCTTGAAAACTCGCCAGACTGCCACATTTCTGCTAAGTTGAAAAAAGGCTGGAGCTGCACAATGATGTGTCCCCAAAACTATTATTCATATTTTTTTAAATTTTATCAAATACACCTGTGCTCCCAGCATATTCATTAACCTGCCTTGTGTTACACATAAACATTTTATCTGTATTTAATTTCAAAAATACAAATTTCAAAATAATCTTGTAGTTGCTTATGAGTACAGTATGGTCACATGTTGCTATAATTAAATTTAGAATTCATCCCTTTTATCAAAATGCTGTTTCTAGTATGATTTTTTTTAAAGTGTTTCTGCTTTTTGACTTGCATATATTCATCCTGTCTGTAGGTGAAGTGGAGCCATTAAGTGCAGACCTGCTATCTGACTGATCATCTTCTTTAGCTCTGTGGAGGAGACTGGGTGTGGAAACAGCAACAATTCAATGTTCTCCTCTCTCAGAATGTTTATTGCGTCAGGGATCCACATCACCAGCAGCCAGTACCACAAATCAATTCACCAATAGTGCCAGATAACAACAACAACGGCACAGAGACACAAGTTTTGTAACTGGGATTTGCTGTTTTCTCCACTTGAGCCATTCTGTCAAGCTAGATAAGAAAAATTGTGCCAGAAGTTATGTAAGTTAGCCCATGTAACCCAGACAAATATATCGATTTCCTCATGGAGCTGATTACTGGTGGTGCTGAGTCCAGCAGGGGTGGATGCTAATCTTTGACTGGCAACTCTGCGTGGAATCCATGTTGAACACAAACCTGCAGAAAATGCTTGTGTTGGAGTCACACCATAAACACATGGCAATTATTTTCCCACACAGTATTACAGTGCTATGACAGCAAGGCAGTAAAAACTTGTCATTTAACAGGAATCCCCTATGAGACACAGTGGTGATTAGTGAACACCCATGGGTTTCAATATGACTGCCTCCTCCCTCAGGCATCATGTATGCCTGGAGGCTTTCCAAACAATGGCATCCCCGTGTATGTAATTGGAACCTTCTACACTCACACCAAGCCCCAATTAAAGTACCATTCTCTGTTCCAACTTTCTTATTCCAGACCACATATACAGATATCACCCCTTTCTGTAATATCATAAATCATATGAGTTATCCTGTATCATGTGTACAGTTTTCTGATTTTTAGGATGTTCCCTGAATTTTTTCCTCAGCAATCTTTTGTTAACCAATATGAGGCCAAAACAAAGAAAGAAGACTACTTGGCATTGTAAATGCAATGCAAACCCATTCTATTTCGCCTAAGAAATGGCTGCCATTAGCCCTTATCTTCAAGAGGCCATGCGCCTAAATTCCTTAAGCAAAAACACCCAAAAGAACAAGAAGTAGCAGGAAACACAGAAGCACTAAAACCTCTTGAGGGGAGGAACAGAGTAAATATGATGTATTCAGACAAGCAAGCTGCACCCAGTAGAATTCTCTATACTATTTCTAGTAGAATATTGGGCATAGGATTCATCAGGTTATCTAGAGATGTGATTTTTGTTAAGATCTAGAGAATGTTGATTAAATCCAGTGTTTAGGTTGCCTAGGATGTATACAGTATTTATACAGCAAGATAATATACCAGCAGCTACAATGAGTCAGTCAGTCACACTTGCATCACAATAAGGTAGTTTCCTCTTGCAGGATTTTTCAGACAGGCAGTTGGCCTTCATCAACAGATTCTTGGAAAAGCTTGACGGCGCACCTTTCAGGACGGCACTGGAGTGTGTGACAGTAACCGTCTGTTCGTCCTCATGCAGTATTTCCCTCTTGTTCTCTCAGTTGGATATGAACACCCACAGTACTGGCTCAGGGGAAGAGACTCCAAAAACTCTAGACTTGCATTTTATTTAGTGATTAATTCACGCTGCTTTAGAGGACTGTATAGTCTCAAGGGAGCTTTGTTGACATTTTTACTGACACTAACTTATTTAGGAGTTAAGTCCTAATTTATTATTTTATAAACCATCACTCAAGCTTTTATCCTATGTTGAACTCATCCCTAGTGATAACCCAAACCACTACAGCTTGTTTGGATCGCTAATGCAGAAAAAAAGGAAAAGAAAAAGTCCCCAGTTAGATGCTTGTCTTGATCCACTTATTTCAAAATAGGTCCCCAAATAACATCTACTGTAGCTCTGACCGCAATAATTCAAAATTAACTTCAAAGAGGCATATTTACACCACAGCTTCCTTGTCAAGGTCACTTAACAGTTCCTGTATATATTTTCTCCTATTTACATAAAGTAATCTTTAAATGAAAAATCTTTGCAAATGTAGAAATCATATGAACACTGTCCATTTGTTATTTGAGGACAGTTTTATTGGTATTACCTTAGTGTAAATCCTTACATAGCTTACGGACCTCATTAGGATTACATGTTAGTTTTAGTATATCATTGTGACTTTAGATGCACATTAAGCAGTTAAGGTTTGATTTTGGTTCTGTTAAGGAGGTTTATTAGCCCAGCAGAGTGGCAGGAAACAATAGAGAAAATGCTCTGTTATATTAAAGGTGCTGTTATGAATAACAATTCATGCAAAAAAATTATATTTTCCTAGTATTCTTACCTTGGATTACTGGTTCTATGGCCAAAATATAACAGAAAGTCCCCTTGGAGGACTACAAATATCTCAGTGTTCACAATGACAATAAAATTGACTTTAAAACACACAGAAGCCATCTACAAGAATGGCCAGAGCCGCCTCTATTTTCTGAGATGGCGTAGGTCCTTCAATATCTGCCAGACAATGTTCAGGATGTTTTATGGGTTGTGGTAGCCAGTGGCATCCTCTATGCTGTAGTGTGCCGGAGCAGCAACCTGCGAGTAGCGGACACCAACAGACTCAACAAGATGATCTGCAAGGCCAGCAACGTCATTGGTGGCGGGCTTGACTCTCTGACAGTGATGTCAAAAAGAAAGGTGCTGTCCAAGTTAAGGACAATATTGGACTATCCTTCACACCCTCTCAATGACGTGCTGGATAGGCACAGAGGCACATACAGCAACAGACTCGTTCCACCGCAATGCACCAAAGAACACGACAGGAAATCATTGGCCAGTGGCCATAAAACTCTATAATTCCTCACTGGGATATCTTGACCAGTTTCTTTTATCATCACGTCTTGTACATATTATAAATGGTGTTTAACTGTAGAGTTATTTACACTGCAAGTTATATGGACATGTTCATTTATTTTAATCTTCATTTTGCCTTTCAAATTTATATTCATTCATTCATTCATTATCTTCCACTTATCCAGTTCAGGGTCGTGGGGGGTGCTGGAGCTCATCCCAGTTGTCATCGGGCGTAGGGCAGGGTACACCCTGGAAAGGTCGCCAGTCTGTCGCAAAGCCAACACAGAGAGACAAACAACCATTCATGCACACATTCACACCTATGGTCAATTTAGAATTACCAATTAACCTAACCTTTGCATGTCTTTGGACTGTAGGGGGAAGCCAGAGGACCCGGAGAGAACCCCGCAAGCACGGGGATCACGTGCAAACTCCACAAAGAAAGGCCTAAGGTAGCCGACTTTTGGATTTGAACCCAGACCCTCTTGCTATGAGGCAACAGTGCTAACCACCGCACCACTGTGCTGTCTTTGTGCTATATTCATTTATATATAAAATAATCTTCTTCTTCTTCTTCTTCTTCTTCTTCTTCTTCTTCTTCTTCTTCTTCTTCTTCTTCTTCTTCTTCTTCTTCTTCTTCTTCTTCTTCTTTCAGCTGCCACAGCGGATCATCTGCCTCCATTTCACCCTGCCCCTTGCATCCTCTTCCCTCACACCAACCCTCTGCATGTCTTCCTTCACTACATCCATAAATCTTCTCTGTGACCTCCCTGGCAGCTCCATCTTCAACATCCTTTGTCCAATATATCCACTATCCCTCCCCTGAATACGTCCAAACCATCTCAGCCTTGCCTCTCTGACTTTGTCTCCAAACTTCTCAG
>VUQH01025261.1:2827-20774 GCA_015106775.1 Etroplus canarensis
GCCAGTCGTTGCGAAAATACAAGCTATAAACCCAAATCGGTTCTGGCAGTGAAAGGAGGTGATCCTGTGCTTGTCTTGTTTGATTAAAGACGAGTATATTTTTGCACTGGAGGCGATGCATACCAAATGCACACCCGTATGTAGCACATTATTGCTATCACAGCTCAAGTAAATACGCTTGGATGACTGTATGTGCGTGTATACATCACACACCTCCGCGTAAGCATGTCTAACAACCAGGAAATGGCAACAGAGCTGGCTGCAGCTTTGTTTACTGAAACACAATCCCAGGCCTGAGTGGCTATGGCAACAAGGGCCCTCAGCTTGAGAAATTACGGCAGCAGAATGGGCGCCCTGAGTATTCCAAGAAGACCTCTTTTGTGAGGCTCATTATTATGTTGGGCTGATCAGGAGCACACTGAGGTGACTGCTTTAGGAGGCTCTGGGATCTCACACTAATGTTCAACCTGCTGTGTTGTGCGACTGAATGGATCCGTGCGAGGCAGCGAATGCAAATCCACTTCTCGGCATGCCTCCCCTGCACTTGTGTTTGCTCCATCTGGACTTTTTGTAGAGAAGATTCATGGAAAGCTGGGAGTATTCTTTTTGCATCCCAGGATATTTCTTTTGGTCTGTTTTACCAATGCACCCTCATGGATCTCTGGTTTACGTTTAGAGTCAGTAGGCATACTTTTAAGCAGACGTACCTGCCCTCCGTTAGTGGTGGAGAAGATCCTCATGGTTCCGCCGCACTGTTTCACATACCAGAGGAACCACAGGGCAGACACCTCGTGGGGTTCAGAGGTCACATTCACGTTGACAAACAGTGTGCCGAAGTGACGAGCAGTACTAAGAGAAGGATTACACAGAAAGTAGAAGCTAATTAAAAACCTGAATGTACCTGCAATTGTTCTTTAGATTAAATAAATTTGATATAAGGAGTTTTTCTGTAATACTCTGAAAACAGAGACATGTATGCAATGTGCAAATCGGTCCGTGAGTTTTGGACAATGACCCTTTTCTTTTGCAACTTTGCCTCTCTACACCACCGCAGTGGATTTTAAATCAAACAGTCAAATGTGATCAAAGTGCAACTTAATTTAAGGCATTCAACAAAATAACTGCATTAACAGTTTAGGAATTAGCGCTATTTTTAGACATAGTCTCCTACTTCCAGAAGCTCAAAGTTATGGGACAACTGACTGTCAAAAACAATTGTCATTGTCCCAAAACTTATGGAACTAAAGATATGCGTAGTTTGATATATTTTAGGATTATTTCAAACACTAGCATGATAAAATCATTTAGCTAGTGCAGGACTGTTGTCTTAATGCTGTTGTGCTTCTTTGTGTTCTGGCTGCTCCTGGTAGGGGTCGCCATAGTGGATCATCTGCCTCCATCTCAATTCAGTTCAATCTAGTTTTATTTATATAGCACCAATTCGCAACAAAAGCCACCTCATGGTGCTATATACTGTAAGGTAAAGACACTGCAGTGTACGTTTTGGCTGCTCTGTTGTATTCTCCACTAAGGGGCACCACAGCCAATTAATCAGCATCGGTAATTTGGCAGAGGTTTTGTGGCGGATGCCCTTCCTGACGCAACTCTCCATGGTGAGAGGGGCTTGTGCCCCCACTTGGAATCGCACCAGGGATCTCTCGCTGGTAAAGCGAATGTGCAAACCACTACGCTACAGGGGAAACACTACAATATTAAAGAGAAAACCCCAGCAGTCAGATGATCCCCTATGAACAAGCATTTGGCAACTGTGGGAAGGAAGAACTCCCTTTTAACAGGAAGAGACCTCCAGCACAACCAGGCTCAGGGAGGGGCAGCCATCTGCCTCGACCAGTTGGGAGGTGAGGGGACAGAGAAGAGAGAAAGGAGAATAAAGCAAGACACAGACTATGGGAGAGACTATCCCTTATATCCTCTTCTGTCACGCCAACCATCTACATGTCCTCCATGTCTGTTTATTTCAGAACTCAGGCCCAGATAAAGAAATATAGATGGCAGAGGAGCACATACAAATTCTCATTTTATGAACATTGTAATCCAGAACAATATTCTAAGGAGTAGCGATTCTTGTGAAAATGGAAAAGTGCCTGTAAATGGAAAAATATGACCTTGATTTTGAGCCCAATTTAGGTGACAACCCATTAAGTGATCATTGTGTGTGAGTTTGAACAGATTCTGACAAATACTGTAGCAGGAGTAGCGTATTGTGGATTGTGTATTGTGAATTGTGGATGGACAGATGCTTTGCCATGGCATTAGCTCATCAGTGCTGCGGCTGGATAAGCTAAAATTCTCAGTATCGCCATGGTTATCAGAATCGGTATTGGCCCTAAAGAAACACATTTTTTTAATACAGTACCTTGTCCAGCAGACTTTATCAAAGAGTTGCTGCATGGTCATCTTATCCCACTCCTCAGCATGGGGAGCTCTCCAGGGAGCCTCTCTGGGAATCTGAAATGCAGGAGGATGTTCAACAAGAGTCAGATATGTTTTCCAGATGTAAAAGCAAACAAGAACGTTTAGTACTGCCTTACCTCCTTGCCCATCTTATCCATTGTCCTAAAGAGGTTGTTGAAGTCCATCCAAGCAATGGGGTTCCACATGGGAGGGAAGGAGCCTTTGAATGGGTAAGACTTTCCCTGTTTCACATACGATGACAGCAAAAACATCAACCCTTATTTGGGCCCCTCACACTGTCTTCATTTCACACAAGAAATAGTAATATATGTCTGCTCAGTGCAAGTTTGGAGATGACACACATTGACAGTTTGGCTGCCATAGTGGTTAATAAATCTGTCATGACCCCAGTTCCCTGGCCGGCCTGTTTGACTATTCTTGTTATTGTTTTTGGTTTTGGTTGTGCTCTCCTCCCTCTCCTCTCTCTTGCCTATCGCTCTCCAGGAAGGTGTGACGGTCCACCCTGATTACCACCTCGTCTCACCCGGAGACCGGATCGCCACACCTGCCGCTCATCAGCTGGCAGTGTGGGGAGCAGGTCTTAAGCTCTGCTGCGAGCGCCGCTCGTCGCCAGTCCGTACTCGGAGAAGTGAGCGAAAAGGAGAGCGAGTTTTCCTGCGCTGCTGTCTGCAGCTGTTCTACCGCTTCTGCGTTTGCCCTGAGCTCCGGCCGAGCTCTCATCCCTGCCTGCCGCTGATGTCGCAAGCTTCCTGTCCTGTTTCCCAGCGAGCATATTCACCCTTGTTAAATAAAGACTGTTAACTTTTCCTCTGCGTCCCGCATTTGAGCTCTGATCGCACCCACGAGTCATGACAAAAACAGTCAGTATAATTTACAGATACTGTCTTTGTAAAGAGTACATGTTATGTCTGACATCACAGATGTTCCTTCTTATTTGCAGGCAGTAAGTTGCAGTCATTCTTTCTTGCTGAATCATTTTTATATTCTGCTGTGATCGATGTTGAAAGCTTTCTGTGCTGTTCCCACCAGACTGACAAAAAGATTCTGGAGAAAACAAGGTCAGACAGCTGGATCTTCTTCTTCTTCTTCTTTGGGCTGCTCCCATTAGGGGTCAACACAGCAAATCATCTGCCTCCATCTCACCCTATCCCTTGCATCCTCTTCCCTCACACCAACCCTCTGCATGTCCTCCTTCACTACATCCATCAACCTTCTCTGTGGTCTTCCTCTTCTCCTGGCTGGCAGCTCCACCCTAATCATCCTTTGTCCAATATACCCACTATCCCTCCTCTGAACATGTCCAAACCATCTCAGCCTTGCCTCTCTGACTTTGTCTCCAAACTTCTCAACCTGATGGACTCATTTCTAATCCTGTCCATCCTGGTCACTCCCAGAGAAAATCTCAGCATCTTAAATTCTGCCACCTCCAGCTCCGCCTCCTGTCAGTGCCACTGTGTCCAACCCATACATCATAGCAGGCCTCACTGCCATGTTGTAAACCTTCCCTTTCACTCTTGCTGCTATCTTTCTGTCACAAAGCACCCCTGATACTCATCTCCACCCACTCCACCCTGCCTGCACTCTCTTCACCTCTTGTGCTCTGTCCGTTGCTTTAGATGGTATTTAAACTCATCTATCTTCACTAAATCTATCCCTTGCATCATCACCATTCCACCTGCCTCCCTCTCATTCACCCACGTATTCTGTCTTGCTTCTACTGACTTTCATTCCTCTTCTCTCCAGTGCATGCCTCCACCTCCTCCCTCTTCCACTACAAAACAATGTCATCTGCAAACATAGTCCATGGAGACTCCTGTCTGACCTTATCTGTCAATCTGTCCATCACCATTACAAACAAGAAGGGGCTCAGAGCTGATCCCTGGCGTAATCCCACCCTCACCTTGAACCCATCTGTCACTCCTACTGCACACCTTATCACTGTCTCACTAGACAGATAGGTAAAGACACTTAATAGTAAGGAAATGTTTAATGGTTTCAGGATTAAGGACATCTATCAATAATTTGCATGAGTTGACCTCTGCCTAACGTCAAGTCAGAATGACTGTGAAAATCATTCAGAGAGTTGTGAGAAATGCAGAAAACAGCTTGTGCAATGTTTTACAACTGCATCAAAGATACAGAGTCATCAAGCTTGATAAGAGTAATCCAAAACCACAGTTTAGATGCCAGGAATAGTTTATTGCTCTGTTACTCAATCGCAGAAAAGACTTGCAAACAAAGAGGTGAAAGTGAGGGGTGGAGGCTGTGGTTTCAAAGGAATCGAGGTTGCTTGGGGCAATTCTCCGACATAAAAATGCTGATTATGCGATTAGCCTAGTGTTGCAGCAGTGCTGGGCTTTCTAGCGCTGGCCTCATCGGCGTGCAGAGGGAAAGGATGTGTGTTGATGTAACCTCGCGTAATCTCTCAAGCGTAACATCACTGACATTTTAGCTTGACAAGAACATTTGTTTCAAACCCCATTAAACACACGCTTCTTTGAAAGAAAAAAGATGGGCTGGAATCACATGTATACTAATGTACTGGCTCTGTCTGAAGCTGTATTGAACTAGTAACAGCCCTTTACTATATGCAGTCTGTCTTTGTAGCTTGTTGTGTAATCTGATAATATTTTAATGGAACTTCTACACCAACATAAAATCAGCCAACCTGCCATTTTGTTGCTTCATTTCAGTGTCCACCAATGTGACTGTAACTGTACAACCTGTTAGGGGTCGCCACAGCCGATCATCTGCCTCCATCTAACCCTATCCTCACCCTCATTAGATGCCCAAACCACCTCAGCTGGCTGCTTTTGATGTGGAGGAGTAGAGGCGCCCTCAGAAATGACCGAGCTCCTCATTGTATCTTTGAAGGAGAGGTCGGACACCTCTCAGAAGAAGCTCATTTCCGCTGCTTGTATCATTGATATCATCTTTCGGTCACTACCCAGAGCTCTTGGGCATAGGTGAGGGTAGGCACAGAGATCGACCAAAAGCTTTGTCAAGTTATATGAACTAGCAAATTTAAAATATAAGTGTGGGAAAGGTATGGTAGGTGTTTCCTAATGGGAAACTGAAAGAAATAAGATTGTTAAGTGGAGCATTTTAAACATCCATCCATTTTCTTCCACTTATCCTATTCAGGGTCACCGGGGGGCTTGAACCTCTCCCAGCTGTCCAAGGTATGCTCTGAACAGGTCGGTTTTAAACATTAAAGTTACAAAAACACAAAAAAAGCATGCTATTGTCTACTATATATCAGGTTTTAAACACTCGCTGACCAAGCAGGGAGCCAGCACATTGAGGAAAAGTAGACACATCAACCCCTTTATTTTTAAAGAGTTAAAATTCAAGAGAAATGCTCCCTCGGTCTTGCTCTGTGCTACAGTATGACTATGGATGAATGAAATATGTACTACTTCACACTTTCCTTGTTATTAGAAGGCCACATAAAATATACCCACGTGCTGCTACTGGGGTATGGACCTTACTTTAAGTATTCTGGATCAATTACAAACTCAAAGTGTCCTTAAGTAAACAGACAAATGACACGATCAGTAAAGTCTCTCCAAAAAGATCAGAGGAGAAGACTTCTGTTGAATAAAAATAGCATGGGAGTGCTGAGCCACTGAACAGTGTAAAAGCAGCTCTGCAAACATCTGTGATATTTCTATATTTAGTAAGGTAAGCATCTACTGAAATGATACAACCACCTGAATATTTTTAATGGATGAGCCTAATTTCTTTGACTGAAATGATCACATTTTCAGGAGAGAGAATGTTACAACAACAGGCCCCAAATAAAGACTTAATAACCCATATAAAGTGATACATACTGATACAGTTTGGTTATCAGTGTACTAAGACCTCAGGTCCATTATCCTGTGTTACTGTAACTTATCACTTAGATAGGACAGTTTTGTCTGAAGTGAACTGTGTGTCATAACCAGAATCTGCATCTTAGAGATATGGTGAGAAGCTGGGTCATTCGGGAGGGGTTCAGAGCAGGTGCTCCTTCACATTGAAAGGAGCCATTTGAGGTAGTTCGGGAATCTGATAAGGATGCCTCCTGGACATCTCCTAGGTGAGGTGTTTCGGACATGTCCAAGTGGAAGGAGGCCCATGGTAGATCAAGAACATGCTGGAGAGATTATGCCTCTTGGCTGGCTTGCGAACGCCTCAGTGTCCCCCTGGAAGAACTGAAGATGGTGGCTGGACAGAGGGTGGTCTGAGCATCTCTGTTTAGGCTGTTGCCTCCATGACCCAGATCTAGACAAGTGGCAAAAACTGATGGATGAATGGATAGTTGTAGCTTAATTGTTGAAATGTGATTTCTTTTCTTCTGGGTTTTGTTCCTCTTCTAAGAAGAGTCCGGCCCCTGCAACACAACAGCAGCTCTTTGTTTTACCATCTCACAGTCTGTTTTTCACTGCGCTGCAGAACTCAGAGACGGACGGAGAGGGGTGACGATGTGTCTCACAACGTACTGTATCTGCTGTTGTGCTCAGAACAACAGGTCCGTCACCATGGTGACGCTGGCCAAGTGAATGCAGAAGGAGGAGAGCAGGGGAGGGGAGATGAAGCATAGCAGCATCTGTTTCCACATCAGTGAGCAGCGAGTCAGCCTCAATCGGAGGATCAACCAAACACAGGTGACTGTGCTACAGCGAGGACAGTCATTCTGACAGTAACCTGTGAGATAAACAGCTCGAGGAATCGACTGACGCTAATCGCTGTCCTTAGCCTTCTACCCAAATCACAGTATTTACAACTCAGATAAGAAACATCTACTATCAATATTGTTATTTTACTGCCTAACCATGTACTGTAATGACCTTAAAGCTGCTCTTGTCAAAGAGCCCATATGACACTTTTGGGGTTTTCACCTTTTTTTTGGCTGTTCTACAGCTTTGTTGCACATGTAGTTGTGGAGTTATTATCTCCCATGTAATCACTGCTCTTTAACTGCGGAAACACCTCATTTTAGGCTTTTCTGCCCTTGCTTTTGCGTGTCTCTATGAAAACATTTCTTAATGTCCACCCAGTGGTTAGTTTGGTCAGAAGAATGAGGACTTTGCCATTGCACACTTCACAGACACAAGTCTGACGTCATACATGATAAGACAACTTCTGCAGGACTTTCTTCTTGTTCTGAGTCTGATTTGACAGCTCTTGGAGGGCTACTCTAAATGTACCTTCAGCTGCTCGCTTATATTCTCTCCAAGGGGTCACCACCCCTTCCTGACGTCCGATGCCCTTCATGATGCAACCCTCTATGGTAAGAGGGGCTCATGTCCTGAACCCAGGACCTTTCGCTAGAGGATGCTGCAGCAACGTGTGCATTTTTTTTGAGAATGTAAACCCTGTTAGACCCCGAGGTAAACTTCTGATCCAAAAATAAGGTTAAAGGTTGATTTTTAGCATCTTTCATCTCTGCTGTTTCTGTGCACAGTTCCCTCCAAATGTACTGGAAGAACAAGGCCAGTCATTTTGTTTTTGCTGTGCACTGACTTCCCTGGTATTTATATGTAGATATGTTAAACAGCATAGAACATAAAACATTTTGTGTCAAACCACACAGTTTTTCAAGTGAGATAAAGTATAGGAATGGAATAATTTCAACTACATTTAAGCCAAAATACTTTATAGATGGTTGCACATCCTTTGCTCGCATTAAACCTACGACCCATACAACTCCACCTGATTTCTTATTTCTTCATTGATTATGCCTTTCCAGGTCTTTACCACAGAATCTTTTAGTTGTTATCTTTTTTGGTGGGGTTTCCTCACTTCAGTCTTCTCTTTAGGAGGTGAAATGCATAATGAGTCAGATTAAGATCTGATGATTGACTTGGCCAGTCCAAAACCTTCCATTTTTCCCTCTGATAAAATCATTTGTTGAGGTGGCAGTGTGTTTTGGATCTTTGTCTTGCTGCATAATAAAGTTCCTCCTGATTAGTTTGGATGCATTTTCCATAAATTGACAGACAATATGTTTCTGTAGACTTCTGTGTTACATCATCAATAAAAATGACTGAGGCTGTTGCAGAAGCAGCCCAAGCCATGACACAAACTCCACCATGCTTCACAGATGAGTGGTGTAAGTTTAGAATCCCGAGAAGATCCCGTTTTCTCCATACTTGGGTCTCTGTATTGTTGTTCTCTAAGACTCCTTTGAACAGTGGACTGTGACATTTCCACTCCTGCTCTGTGGAGGTTGTTCATGATCTTATGGCCTGCTGTTTGGGGGTTTGTCTGTACTGCTCTCACCATTTGTCTGTCATCTGTTGTTCCCTTGGATGTCTGGTTCCATGCCTGTTGCCCAGCACACTGGTGGTTCCTTCTTTGCCAAGAAATTCCAAACTGTAGTACTATTGTCCAGTGTTTTTGAAATAAATCTGATTGGTTGACTTTTATCAGCTTCAGAAAGGCATGCTTTCCTGCCATAGACAGCTCCCTGTGTCCATGTTGGTCCAGCCTTCTTAGCTTGATCCAAAGTACATCCAGATGTAAATAGCAGGGAATAAAAGCTGATACTCTGCTCTCTTTTGTCATCTTTGATCATAAAGACCTGGTGGCTTAATTACTTTATTTTTCAAAATACTAATCCAAAACTACAAAAATCAGACTGCGCTTCAGTTCAACTGCTTCAAAATGGAGGACAGGTATTTTTTTATTTAAAAAAAAGTGGCATAATGTCAGTGAAACATGTTAACACCTCAAACAGTTGCGATACATCACAGTCATGAGCCATTTCCCCCAATGGTCCTGAGAACGTGCAAACATGTACGACAACCAAAGCGCCGCAGGAGCCATGGGACAATCCCGCGCTCTTTCTCCCCCTGAGATAAGCGAGCACAGCATTTAATCAAAGTCTGTTTCCCCATCTCTGATAGTGATCCCTCATTAATAAATCCAGTGCTGAGAGCTGCATTTGCCTGTTAGGCAGCGGTGTGCTGATAAGAGAAAGCAGCACTGGCCTTTTGGATTACAATCTGCCTTGGAAAAGCCGATTAGCCACGCGGCTTGCTTGAAAGCTAGCCCTAATTACACAATGGCTTGGAACACATGCTGCGTTACAATTACTCTAGCTTTTGTTCTGTGAAGAAATGTAGACAGTGTCACATAGGTTAGCTCAATGTAAATACCACCCTACATGTCTCCCCTTCATATAAAGTCAAGTCATACTAAGTTTAGGCTTGTGTTGCGATTGGAAACTTTTTAAGAGTTTATTCTTATAAATTGCTTCTTTGGTAATCCAAAGCTACTTACAATCAAAACAGTGTAATAAAACACCAACATGTGTTAGAAAACCCCTGTGATGAATTATAGGTAATGGAGCGATTGGCTGTGAACTACTGATATAGAGGAATGATATCAAATAGTATCCCCGCACAACCTCTGAAGCCACCAAACTTTACTGCTTTAAAAACACTTTTATGCTGCAGAGTATTCATTGGACAAATGGCCAACATAACAAAGGACAAGACTGTCATGTTTTACTGTTGCACGCTTTAAAATACTTCAAATAGTTTACATTAATTAATGGTTTCTAAAACCTCTGGAAGGCCACATTTTAATACATATCGTATATTTTTTTGTGATCATTATGAGATAAATGAATGTCAGTGGAGCTCAGAGCATCTGCTGGTGAAAGAGAGATCATTTAAACCTCATCTCCCATAATTCAACTGTATGCCACTTTAAAAGGGCATATTTTAATGCAGTTAAATGCAAGGTTAAGGAATTTTTAAAATCATTTTATACCGTTCTTATCATCAAAAAATCCCATAAAACAGAGCTTCAATAGTGATCTGTGGTTTTGCCGAATCTGTGACCATATAACACCCATTTAAATTGTGCTGATTACAGCTATTACATATGAAGGTGGGCAAAGTCTGAAAACAGAACCAGACTATAACTTCCCTCTCAGACTACTTCAACATGTGTGAATGTCGCATCTGGTTGGGGGACTATACATTTGACGAGCTGGGGAGAATTTAGAACACCAGGAAGATGTTAGTGGAACCGACTCAAAATGAACTGCAGGAGCTGTGTCCATCACAGTGAATGAATATTTCATGCTTCATTTGAGATGTCTTAGCGTAGAGCACTATGGTCCTGCAGAACAGGACTTCACCCTCTGATATAGTTTAAACACCTGTTAGCAAGATCAATTCTTAGTGCTGATTATACAGTGTACCCTCTTCCAGTTCTAAGGTTTATGTATGAGGATATATTTTAAAAAAGCGGCTTAACAGGTTTTAAAATTAGGTAAATACAACCTCAGTTGAATTCCAACATATGACATATTACATCATGTTATTATTTAACAAAAATAAAGCCAAAATGCAGAAAGCAGTCCTGTGAAAGACTCAACAGTGTATAAAAACACCTCTAGTAGACATAACCTGAAGTAATGGTCTTCTGTATGACTTTCTCTCACATCTTTATGGAGGAATTTTGGCCCATGTTGTTTACTTAAATTTACTGAAGCAATTCATTCATGCACAGCTCTCTTAAGTTCCTGCCACAGCATTTCAATGTCTGGACACTGATTTGGGCCATTGCAACACCTTGATTCTTTTCATTTTCAGCCATTCTGCTGTAGATTTGCTTGGGATGATTGTCGTGTTACACAATCCAGTTTGGGCCAAGCTTTAGCTGTCAGACTGCTGGCCTCACATTTGACTCTAGAATACTTTGGTATACATGGTCAACTCAACAACTGCAAGGTGCCCAGGTCCTATGGCTGCAAAACAAGCCCAAATCATCACCCCTCCACCACCGTGCTTGACAGTAGGTATGAGGTGTTTGTGCTGAGCTGCTGTGTTTAGTTTTTACTAGTGTTGCACATTATGGCCAAACATCTCTACTTTGGTCTTATTTGTCCAGAGGACATCACCCTCCTAATTCTTATCAAAGCAGTAAGGATGTACTTAATTTTTCAGATACTGCTTCTGCATTTTGGCTTCAGTTTTGTTAGATAAATGATGACGCGTTCATCTGAGATTGTATCTGCCTAATTTTAAGACCTGTTGAGGATGAGATGATTTTTATTATGTCCTATGTGTATGAAAGAGAGTGTACTTTCTTTTTCACATGACCGTAAGTAGACTGCACCACCAGAATTATCCTTGAAGTGAAAACTGCTTTCAAAAAAGAAGTGTCACCAGAATCACCAGGCTAACCCCTCACCTACGTACACATATACATGCAAAAAAGCACAAATACGCACACACAGACAACTACACTGTCTGATACTGATAGGGGTGAGCTGCTTTTGATGAGGCATGCTGCCATGGAAACCAGCCAGGAAGCTACGAGTGGAGCGTGTGAGTCTGGGTCTTTGAGTGGATCTTACAGAGATAGTAGCTAGGGAGACACAGTCACAAAGGAACTCCCATCCGGGAGTGCGAATGAATTCCGAGTTCACATAACATGTCAGGGCTGTCGGTCCGTTACTAAACCTGAGATCTGTGCGCAGCGTCATGATGGTGAGATTTCGCAGCATTCCTGAAGTAGGTTAAGTCAACAACACATCAGTGCTGGGTAAGCGGTGGTGAGATGACTAGCACACTGAGGGCCTCGAACCCATGCTTCGGCATAGGCTATTTGCTAAACAAATGGACTGAATTAAAACAACACAGAGAGCACAAGGCGGTATTAAGCTATAGGTTACTGATTACCTGATCAGAGCACAGAGGCCTGGTACCTTGCCTTTGACTGAACCTGCATGTTTAACATTCAACCAGCAAAACAGAGGCTGGCTTCTAGCAGCTGCAGGAACTCTAGAGCATTGTTCTGCACAGGTCTGGATTGTATTTGTGGCAGTAGCTACAGTATATTTTAGTGTGTGCAGGTCTCAAGTCATAATATTGCCATTCTTCCATATACAGTACTGCACAAAAGCCTTAATCCACACCTCATTTCTTAAAGTCTTTCTTGTCCTTTCTTAAAGTAGTCTTCAGGAACAGTTCTCCAGGCTTCTTGAAGGACAGTCCACAGCTCTTCTTTGAATGTTGCCTGCCATTTGTTCTGTTCTCTACCAAGATGATCCCACACTGCTTCAATAATGTTGAGGTTTGGGCTCTGAGGAGGCAAGTCCATTAATGATAGTGTTCCACAGTGTGTTTTTCTATCCAGGTAGGCTTTTACTGCATTGGCATTTGCCAATCACATGCTTTCCAGCTTGTACTGCAGGGTGGATCAAAATATGATGGTAATTTTCTGCATTCATAATGTCATCAATCTGGAGAAGATCCCCAATAGCACTGGCTGAAATGCAGCCCCCAAACCATGACAGAGCCTCCACCATGTTTTACAGATGGCTGCAAGCCCTGTTGTACCTCTCTTCTGACCTCCTTGTAGATATTGATGATGATTTGAACCAAAAATTTTCTAATTTGCGTTCATCTCTCCATAAGTCCAGTTGTTGTGTCATTTGGCATACCTCAGCCTCTTTCTGCCTGTTTTCCTTCCTTAACAATGGCTTCTTGCCAGACATCCTTCCACTGAAACCATTTCTGAGGAGACTCCAGCGATGCTTCAACTGAAAGGCCAGATGCATCTCTCAGGTCCTCATCCTTGCTGGATTTTCCCTTTTTTCTTAAGCACATGACTTTGATATACTGTTCAATTGCTGTAAGTAGTTTTTTAGACCTGCCACTGCTTCTTCTGTCCTCCACTTGTCCAGTTTCCTCAGTTTTTTCAGCACAGTGCACATCATCCTGAGAGATGCCACGTTTTCAGCAAATAGCTCTTTGGGAATCACCTTGTTGTGCAAAAAATACTATTTTATGGCTGTCAAAGTGCATTATCGTGGGCACTTTTGATAGATTCAATGAAAGAAATGTGCCATGGTTTTGAGTTCTGTATATAGTTTTGAATTCTCTGTAGTTATCTTTTCTTAAGTATTTCCTTGGTTCAGTTTTGAATATGTCTCCCTGTCTGTGTTTTCTTATCTTTCATCAAGTTTGTGCTCATGTCATGTTCTATATGTATTCTGTTTCCTGTTTTACTTTGAAACCTGTTTAGTCTTGTGCTTTGTGTTGAATTTTACTTCCTGCCCTTGATTGTGGCCACCTGTGCTCCTCTCCCTCCTGTCTCTCGTTTGCTGTCTGTGTGCATTTATACTCTGTGTCTCTTCAGTTCTGTGTTGTGTCCTCAATGTCATTTAGTATTTTTCCCAGCTGTGAGAGAGTTTTGTTCCTGTCTGTTTCGATTGAATTTATGACCTTGGACTTTGTAACCTCTTTTTGGGTGAGTGGCTAAATAAAGCCTTTTCAGTTTATCAGTCTGTCTCTGAGTCTGCATCTTGGGTCCACATCCCTGCACTCTCTCCTGCAAAACCTGACAAAATGGGAACAAATTATATGCTTTTCTGACAGGCTGCTAGTAACAAAGTGCCTAAAGATACAATTTAAAAGCGGTTCCTTGATAAGCTGTCTGTTATGTGGAGACACAACATTCATCCTTTGCGTTCGGTGTCTTTTTATGCTTGAATAATTCATAGGTCAGTGTTAAGTGGCTTACAAAACAAACATAACATTCCTCTGAAAAGTGACAGTTAAAGCGGAAAGTGCAAGACAGTAGGTAGAGCAGTTAGATAAGATCTTTTTAAAAGTGAATGTGCACAGTTATTGTGTGATTCTCGTGCCCAATACATAACATGAGTGGGGGTAGAGGAGGCAAGTGATTATAGGGATAGGGATGTGGATTTGGGAGGCACCAGGGAGTTTAGGTCCCTGATAACCTGGGGGAGAAGAAGCTTTGGCAGGAGCCTCACAGCGCAGGTTTTAATGCTCCAGAACCATCTGGACCTGAAGGCAGTATGTGTGCACAAACTGAGGCTTATGGAGGCTACCGTTTGTAAGGTGCTCATGATACTTTAATACAGAGCAAAATAATCAGCTGCCTCTCCAGTAAACCTCTCATCCTGCAGACGAACACCTAGTCCATGGCCTTGAACTGAAGTCCAGGTTCTGCTCTGAAGCTTCAGTGGGCACTGCATTATGACACGTGACCAGTTTTCCACTTACTGCAGGTTCTGGTTAGAGTGGGCCCCCAGTGGCCACTCATAGCTGAAGTCCCTTCTATGACAGCAGGGAAGGAGTGGCTGATATTTTTGGCATTATTGGTAATAATTTGGTAAATACAACCTCAGATGAATTCCAACACACAACATATTACGCCATGTCATTATTTAACAAAAATAAAGCCAAAATGCAGAAAGCAGTCCTGTGAAAGACTCAGTCTGTAAAAACACCTTTAGGAGTCATAACCTGAGGTAATGGGTTTTCTGTATGACTTTTATCGGTCTCTCACATCTTTATGGAGGAATTTTGGCCCATGTTGTTTACTTAAATTTACTGAAGCAATTCATTCATGCACAGCTCTCTTAAGTTCCTGCCACAGCATTTCAAAAAGCTTGAGGTCTGGACTCTGATTTGAGCCATTGCAAAACCTTGATTCTTTACATTTTCAGCCATTCTGCTGTAGATTTGTTTGGGATCATTGTCCTGTAACATGATCCACTTTGGGCCAAGCTTCAGTTATCAGACAGATGGCCTCACATTTGACTTTAGAATACTTTAGTGTACAGAGAAGTTCATGGTCAACTCAGTGACTGCAAGGTGCCCAGGTCTTGTGACAGTAAAACAAACCCAAATCATCACTCCTCTACCACCATGCTTGACAGTTTGTGAAAGTTGTGGTGTTTGACGTTTTCAACAAACGTGATGTTGTGAATTATGGCCAAACATATCGACTTTGGTCTCATCTTTTCAAATGACATTGTTCCTGAAGTCTTGTTGTTTGTTCAGATGCAAGTTTGCAGCCTAAGCTATGGTGCCATGTTCTTTTTAGACAGATGAGGTTTTCTCTTAGCAACGCTTCTAGGCAAACCACACATTTTCAGCCTTTTTAATATCTAACATACATAACTTAAGCCTGTAGTTTCTGAGACATAGCTCTTAGTTTTTTTGCAGTTTCCCCAAGTATTGCACAGTCTGACTTTGGGCTGAACATTGCTGGAACAATCATTCCTTGGAAGACTGGCAGCTATCTTGAATATTATCAACTTGTGAATAATTTTTCTGACTGTAGAATGATGGACTTTGGACTGTCTTATAACCCTTTCCAGATTGATGGGCAGAAAAAATTGCTTCTCTAAGATAATTACTTATATCTTTCTTCTTTGGCATTGTGTTAACACACGCCTGAATGGTCCCAGTCAGGAAAATGCCAAAACTTCTACTTTTGTAGAGGTGTTCACACTTGCTGATGAGCAATTAATCAAGTGCTTTTGTTTAGCAGCACCTGGCTGCGACTTTTTTCTTAGGTCCTATGTAAGCATCAAGGGTTACTTAATTTTTCACAGGACTGCGTAGAGGCCGTGCCGAAACTTTCTTTTTTACTGGACTGAATTTTACCTGACAAAATAGAAAGGAAAATCCATGATCAGAGATGTGACAGGAAGTAGCAAAATGTTACTAGCATGAACTAGCAGAGAAAGAAATCCTGTCATTGAAGTAAAATCAGTTGCATCTTTCACAAAGATATACTTATTATAATTGTAACAGTGTCAGGGTGCAAAAAAAGTTATGACCAGGTGCTAACAATCGGACATGGACTCAAAAATTGTTCTATTCGTCACTCAGGGTCCCCTCTGTTTGGCGGACTTCAAGGAAAGGAAGATCATTGGTGCCCAAAACGGCCCTATTCAGTGATGGATCCTTAAGAGTCAGCCCTTCTTCTCATGGTCCAACTCAACTATTCAGACAGTCTAGAGCACCACTACAGCCCAAAATAGCTCAGAAGCTCAAATCATCTAAGCCTCAGACGTCACAAGTAGGACCCTCAGCTAAATGTAAACTGTGCATTTCACAGGGAATAAGTAAAAAGGTTATGTTTGATTTATGTGACATTTGCTGGCTTGTTTGCAGTCTGTAACAGACTGAAGAAGCTAGCAAATTGTCATTCAGATGTCAATCAGATGATTTTTACATTAATATTTCTTACTTTATTTCATTGAGACATACATAGTTACAAAGAAAACCATGGCATGTGTGATATTCACCTGAGATTAGACTGCAGAGGGCAATACTTCACTCTGCCCACATAAATGTTGTTTAGTGTTGCAGTGCAACTATGATGGCAAACAAGAGGCATCTGCCTCAAAACTGCTCCATGGTGGTTTTCTGAACCTCCTCTATCTTCTTTCACATTGTCATGTGCATGGCCTGTTCTTGCCTGTAATAGTTGTTCTCTTTCCGCAAACCTGCCCTTAAGGGGGTATACACAAACTTTTTACACAGAATTTTGTCTAAATTGATGAAGTCAAATGGGAAAAAAACAGTGGTGTGTGCATATGTATTCATCCCTCTAACGTCTGTACTTTGTAGAGTCACCTTTTTCAGCAATCACATCTGCAGGTCTCTTTATGAGCTTGGCACATCTAGCCACTGGGATTTTTGTCCATTCTTCAAAGTAAAATTGCCCCAACTCCTTCAAGTTGTATGAGTTCCACTGGTATACAGCAATCTTTAAGTCATGCCACAGATTCTTAATTGGATTGAGATCTAGGCTTAGACTAGGCCATTCCATCACATTAACATGGTTTCTCCTAAACCAATCAGGTGTTGCTAAGCAGTATTATTAAGGTCATTGTCCTGTTCCCCAAGAATTTCATTGTATTTAGCAACATCTATCATTCCTTCAATTCTGACCAGTTTCCCCACAGCATGATGCTGCTTCACTGTGGGGAATATGTTCCTGGGGTGATGAGAATTGTTGAGTTGGCACCAGTCATAGTATTTTCCTTGATGGTAAAAAGTTCAATTTCAGTCTCATCTGACCAGAGGACCTTCTTTAATATGTTTGGGGAGTTTCCCACGCACTGTTTGGTGAACTCTAAATGTACTTTCTTTTTTCTTTAAGTAATGACTTTTTTCTGGCAACTCTCTATAAAGCCCAGCTGTGTGGAATTTACAGCTTAAAGTGGTTCTATAGACAGATACACCGGTCACTGCTGTGGAGTTTTCCAGCTCCTTCAGTTACTTTTGGTCTCTTTCTTGCCTCTCTGATTAATCCCTCCTTTCCCGGTCCTGGTGTGCAGCCCTCCCTTGGCAGCTTTGTTGTGGTGCAATATTCTTTCCATTCTGTGTTGATGGATTTAATGGTGCTCTGTGGGATTTTTAAAGTTTTGAATATGTTTATAACCCAATACTGATTTGTACTTTTCCACAGTTTTATCCCTGACCTGTTTTGGAAAGCTCCTTGGTTTTCATTGTGTTGCTTGCTTGGTGAGACCTCTTGATTAGTGGTGTTGCAGACTCTGGGGATTTTCAGAACAGGTGTGTGTATGTGTGTATATATATATACACACACACACACACACACACACACACACACACACACACACACACACATACATACATATATATATACATATACATATATACACATACATACATACACACACACACACACACACACACACATATATATA
>VUQH01025262.1:1534-25091 GCA_015106775.1 Etroplus canarensis
CACGTGAACTGTCCCTGGTTTGATTCCAGGTGGGGAAACAAGCCCCTCTCACCATGGAGGGTTGCATTAGAAAGGACATCCAGTGTAATTACTGATGCAGATTAATCTGCACTGGTAATTTGGCAGAGGTTTTAAACCTGACGCAGCCCTCCAGGCACTTGTGTCCCCTCCTGGAATCAAACCAGGGACCTTCTGCTTGTAAGGTCGATGTGTAAACAACTACACTATGGGGGGCAAAGCCCAGCAATAAAAACATGGAGCTGGAAATGAGCAGAATGGGTCCACTTCAAGTTAATCTTGTCAGTATCACTTCTTTGAACCCAGAGGTGGCAAAAGTACACACATTCCTTACTCAAGTAGAATTACAGATAATTGTGTCAAAAAAAGAGTCTGGTACAAGCTGAAGTACCGATTCAACTTTTTTTACTCAAAAGTGAAAAGTACAATCTCTGAAATGTAAGAAGCTGATCTTTGAAGGACATTTCTTAGAGCTGTTTTTGAGCAAATTTATGTGAACCTCAGGTCATATTAATATAAAAATAATATTATTATAGGGAATAAGAACTTTATTTTAACTTCTGTTAGATATTCTAATAAATCTGCTCAGCAGAGAAAAACAAAGCTGATTAAAATGAGCACCCCACAGTCGCCATGTGACACTAAAGATAGATCCCCTGAAAAGTCCCAGTTTCTTCATAGATGCTCACCTGATCCAACCCCACTTAACATGATGTGAGTTTAGATGTCATAGTCAGTTTGTTTTTTGTGTTTTTTTTTCTTTGCGTTTTAAAATGCAAATTAGATGATTAAGAACCGACACGTGCAGCAGCAAAGTTGATTCCATTAATGTCACTGAAATTTTTTTAAACTGATTTTAGCTGCAGCAACAATGGCAGGTACAGTGTCACCATGAAAGTATATGATCCCACAATCAGTTTGTTTCTTGTTTTGTGCAAATTGCATGAATAGTCACAGCAATATAGCTAAAAATGCGAAATAAAAAAATAAGCTACAGATAATGCTACCAAGTGGAAAATCCGTATTTTCAAAATGGCTGAAAATCTAATCAGTTCCTGGTCTCATGGAGGTTTATCACTGTGCCAAAATTTAAAATCCTGTGTCAAATAGTTTTTGCGCTTTTGCAATGACATCAGGGATTTGCGGCAGCAGCAGTGGCAGTGGCAGTGGCGCCGGTGATTCCATCACAGCCTGCTTTTCCAGATATAAAAATAGCACCTACATTATAGATGGGGGAATACTGCCACACTTATTCAGAAAAAAATTAGTGTTTTTCTGCATTATTCATCTCTACATTTTTTATGTCAGTTGTGCACAAAAAGCAATGAGGATTGTTGCACCAATAGGATTGCCTTTTATGTGTTATTGTTCCCTCCATTTAGGTTTAAATCAGTTTGATGTTGGGAAAGCACGCAGTGATGTGAAATAATCAGTAAATCCCACACACAATCTAAAGTAACGAGTCTAAACCTAAAGTAATGAGTCTGTTTAGAAAATGTAAGGAGTAGAAAGTAGAGATAATTGTGTTAAAATGTAGAATATAAAAGTAAAAAGATACACTGTAGTCATAAAGGGATGGACATGGTCAACAATAAGTGTGCCAAGAAAGTATTTCTCACCACCGCCTCAAATGTTGGTGCAAGGCAACATTTTTCCAGCCTTCTATTGTCCTTTTGCAAATTGTAGCCTCATTTTCCTGTTCATGGTTAACATGAGGTGCTTGTTTTTCCACCTGGAATTGAACCAGGTACCTTTTGCTAGTAAGGTAAATGTGTAAACTACTACCCTTCAGGGACTGGAATAACTTGAAAATGCAAAAATGGAGTGTGGGAATCAGTAGGATCAGTGGTGGTTGAATAAGAGTGTGGAGATGAGTATGAGTGTGGCAAGCTGAAGAAAATGTCATGGAGGAGCTAAGGAAAAGCTAAGAGGAGACAAAATGTGATGACCAGCAGGCAAGAGAGCAAAGGGGAACTGGAGTTGCTCGCAACAGCTTTTCTTTCAGTCTGGCAACATTGGGCCCAGGAGTTACCAGGTATCTGAAATGCATGCAAGGAACAGTTAAAAGTAAAGGGCAGGGGTCATCACAAGCGATCGCCACAAAGTCCACTAATGTGGGCTCAAACTGGCAGCCCAACAGGGCAGGCCACTATACAGGGTCATACGCTTGGTTCATTTGATTAGATAGGTGTGAAACTCTGCCTGGGTTAGATTCAGGTGATTTTTTGCGCAATAAATTATAAGCATATTTCATGAATCCATGCAAAAGTTTACCTTCTAATGATTAATATTTTGTAAGTTACAAGCCCTTATTTTCGGCCTTTTGGAGCCCTTCATAACTTCTAAATTACAGGAGATGCTGACATGACATTTTCATGGCTGAAAATCACATTTAAGCTCTATTAAAAACTGCAACCAAATCAGTTTTACACCTGCTGCAAGTGTCACAATCGAAACACAAAAATCACATTCATGGAGTCTCCATGACTGAACAGCTGCATGTAAGCCATACATTACCAAGCACAATGTGAAACATTGAATGGAGTGGTGTAAAACCTGCTGCCACTGGATTCTGGCGCATGTGATAGTCTGATAGATGACTGGTTTGGTGAACGACAGGAGAATGTTACATGCCTGACTGCATTGTGCCAACTGTAAAGTTTGGTGGAGTAGGGATAATGCTAAGGGGCTGTTTTTCTGGGGCTGGCCTGGGCCCCATGGTTCAAGTGAAGGGAAATCTTAAAGCTTCAGCTTATCAAAACAATTTCGACAATTCTACACTTCCGACTTTGTGGGAACAGTTTGGGGAAGGCCCCTTTCTGTTCCAGCATGATTATGCCCCAGTGCACAAAGCGAAGTCCATAAAGGAGGGGTTGGATGAATTTCGTGTGAAAGAACTGGGCTGACCCACACAGAGCCCTGACCTCCACCCCTTCCAACACCTTTTGGATGAACTAGAATGCGCATCGTGAGCCAGGCCCTCCCCTCCAACAACAGTGTCTAACCTCACAAATGCTCTCTACAGACACGAGCCAGTGGAAGCTGTTAATGCTGCAAAAGTGGGGACCAACTCAATACTAATGCTCATGGATTTAGAATGGGATGTCATAAAAGTTCCTGTGTCATGTGTAGATATCTGAATACTTCTGTCTATATAGCATACATAGAGTAGCAGAAACAGGCAATGCTACCCTACATGTTTTATCGGTTTTCTGATGATTCACTGGAGAAAACTTCACAACAAGTTGCACCATATGAAAGTCTTCCACCTACATTTTGATACCAGGCTCATTTTCTAACCACGATTCCTCGCGTGTGAAAACAATTTTTTTGATATTGTCATGGTTTAAGATTCGTGAATGTAGCTGGTGGCTGTGAAATGGAAAAACAGCACTGATGCGCACGTCACAAATCAAAACAATCAGCTGATACTGAGGGAGCCAGGTGAAAACTTTTAATGATTTGGTTGATTTCACATTGAGTTTAAGCACTTGACTTTCAGTGGACAGGGTCTTTGAAATGACCTGAATTATCTCCAAGAATCAAAATTCAAAAAAACCAGAAACGTTTTGGCGATAGATAGCTCCACAGGACAGCAACAAATGGAATATACGGAGTAGAAAAGCATGAGTAACTTTGAGAATTGCATTTTCTTTTAAATATATAGGAAATTATGTTGTTGTGTACAACCATGTGAAAACAAGTCCTGAAATGAGCTGTAGTTCACAAAAATAGGAATTTATTTGTTTTATATAGTATCTCTGCTTGTAGTACAGTATGTAGTACAGTATGTCACTGAATATCTCTATTGATGCACTTGTGCAATCAATATGGGAGGTGAAAGATTTACTCATACTTTTCCACAGCAAGTCTAGACATACAGACATTTGTACAGTCATTTAAAACTAATTGTCTGTATGGTTAAACTAGTCTTACTCATAATAATTGCAGTGATGTTTATTTACAGTTTGGCGAACCAGAGAAAAGCCACATGACAAGTCTGACTTACTCCCACAGTCATGAAAAGGATGTGCGATTTTTCAACACGCCTACACGTCTCTGACGGCTGATGATGTTTTTTTTTTTTAAAAATCTATTAATAACGGCTGATGATATTTTGTTCTGTCTGGGTGGAGATATAGAGCAAAAAAACAGTCTCTCTTTTAAAAAAACATACCCATAAAAGGCTCCTTTCAGGGGTCTCATAGAAGATAAAAGCATATGGAGAGCTTGGGCTGAAATTCCTCAGATTCCAAATGGAGACTGCTGTGTGAGAACATCCAAACTGTTCCTCAAGAACTTCAACTTTAGGATTAATAGATGGCACTTTTGGAGGTGGGGAGTTGGCAGGGTTTAGTCTCCTTGAAGTGGAGCACAAAACTGGACTTCCCAACCCCCTTATATGGCATTTCCCTAAGAACAGTGGGAGGGGGGAAAGAGGCCAAGCCATGCAGGATATTCTCACAGGATGTGATGGCTGGAGATGTGGAGGGAAGAGTCAGCTGAGAGGAGCATTTCGATTGTGGTGGTGCTGCTATCGATTTGTGTGGGTGTGTGAGGATGTGAAATCATCAGGTCAGGCCCTGTGAACGTTAGTCATCAGCTGAAAGTGAGGTAAATATTCAGATTTAAAAGAAGTCTTTGAGTTTGTTGTTGGTGTTGCATGTTTTTTGGAAGGCTTGGACTGCACTAGGGGTGCTTGCTGACATTTGTGTGCTCGATCAAGTTGCAGTGCTGGAAGAAGATCCTTTAAGAAAAGATTTTAACGGTTACTAACTTGGTCTTCCAGTACCTTTTGCACAGGTATTTGCAAATTAACAAAATACGGATTAGCAGTAGTTGAAAGGGTGGAAAAGTTTGCTCTGCTCTGTTCTCATGATACCATGTGCAAACAGGATTTTACACTACTTATTATTAAAGTATTATTTTGTTTAACGGAATCTTTACAGGTTGTGCTCCTGCCCAAATCAAATCCTCCTGCACATTGTACCACTGAAGCACTATCACTAATACTAGTACCTACAAAATGTGGCAATAGAAAAGCATTCTACAGCTTTTATATCCTTTACAGGTAGTGTAGTCCAGTGTTTCTAAAGCTAGGGGTTGGATCCCTTCAAAGTCATGAGCAATTTTTCAAGTGCGCTTTTTCTTCCCTTATTGTTATGTTATGATGTCATATTATATGTCACAAAATACAGGATTTGGGCCTCATACATTTATATAAGTGAAACCATGTGAGGAGTTTTGGTGGATCTGAAATGTGACAAGGGGCCGCAGCTTGACCTAAACAATGCACTGGATTTCTTACAGGGTATTAGTGGAATATTTTAAACAAGTGTAGCCATCAATGGATGTGGTAGTGCAAAATTTCCCTCTGGAGTGTGGTGACGCTGAAGTATAAAGGGACATAAAATGGAAAAGCTTAAATAAGAGCTCTTGAAAGTGCAAAGAAAGAGTGTTGATTTCTTCTGGCCGCAGATTAGCAACCGCAGTGTTTCTTTCAGACTGTCAATGTTTTTCTGTGTGGTAAACCTAAAAGTCTATTTGACTTTCCAGAAAGCCCTGCAGCTTTGGGATCTACCTTTAAATAGCCGTGAATGGCTGATCGCTGTAACACTAAATTGATTCTGTGCTCTTCACTGGCTCACACGGGGAATTCACTCACAAACATCACATGAGAGCAGTGTGATGAATTGAATTAAAGCAAACTGTCTTCTTGTTTGTCACTCATGACTTTAACCCTAACTGCAAGCCTTTTGTTTCCCTTAAGTTTCCAGTGTGCATATCAGCTTGCCATCCCCGCAAGCACATTATATCTGCCCTGTAAGGCGACATACTGTTTTGTTTTGTTCTAAAGAATCTGTCAGGAAATAAAGATAAAGATGACTCACTCAGGCCTGAAACAATCTCTTTACAATGATTTAATGGAAACCCTTTCTTTGCTTAGTCATCCTTTCTAAAAAGAATCATTCAGATGAAAGCAGTTCATGTGTAACCGAAAGCCCCCGTTGTAGTTCATAAAAAGGGCCGTCTTAGGCCACCATGTCACACAGTAGGTTTGGCTGTTTCCCTGCTTTCTTCCCTTTTCGAGTCATATCACCTAGCGCACGCTTCCCGCACTCATGTGTTTCTCTGTCTGCAGCACCATGGCTATCCTCCAGCCGCTCTTCTTGCTGTTGCTCAGCTGCGTGGTGGTATCCGCACATCCTTCCCGGCACCTCCCTCCATGCCAAGTTGTAAGTAAAGTCTGGTTCTTGTCTAGTTTTTCTCACTTTCATGGTATTTTTTATTCCCATTTGTTTGATTTCCTTTTAAGTAAATGATGCTTGTATGTGTAGGTGTTCCATGCATTGCCAGTTTAATTTATCATTATTTGCAAGCTTGGACCTGAATAGAGCTAGTTTGTGTTTTAGGTGATTGCCGTACCACCAGTGTACCTTCAGACATTAATACCTGGACAGTGAAATGCTCTGTGGCTTCACTGGGAGAGTTACTGACTCATTTGTGTCACTGTGTACAGAGCTGCGATATCTTTTCCTTGGAACTTTTGGTGCTTAAACTTATTGTTTCAGCTTGTCGTGTGGAAGTATTGTTATAATTACGTCATATAAGGGAATATGCATGACTTTCTGCATGCCACTGTCTTCATGATGTGTTTACAGGTTGAATCGCCGCAGAGTTCTCTGTAATTGGTAAAGCTTTTAAACAACAGATGGGTTAAAGATTGGCGCATCAGCATGAAACAGACTCAGATTTCTGTCCTCTCTAAAATTAGCCTAATAGTGAAACCAAAGGCACTGTATGTCACCTTTGTTTAATGTGGTTTCTACTGTTTCTATAAATATCCAAATATCAATAAGAACTTCTCTTTTAAAAAGCAACAGTTTTCAGAGCAGAAACCTCATTGTGTTTTTGAATGCAATGAAAAAAATGTAAATAGCATAAATACACTGCTGATGAGGCTAAATACAAGTACTTGCACAAATTTTGTCAGGTGTTATAAGTAGTTCTACTTCAGACATTAAGACATTTAATTTCCTGAAGTAGGGACAATTTTTGTCTGTGCAGTAATACATATTTTCTTCATTAATCGTATATGCTTGCTGGCCACTTCATTAGGTATACCTGTTCAACTGCTTATTAACACAAATATCTAACTAGCCAATCACATGGCAACAACCCAGTGCGCTTATGATGTAGACATGGTCGAGATGACCATGAAGTTCAAATTGAGCATCAGAGTGGGGAAGAAAGGTGATTTAAATGACTTTGAACTTGATATGGTTGTTGGTACCAAACCAGCTGATCTGAGTATTTCAAAAAATCTTCTGGGATTTTTCCACACAACCATCTCTATAGTCTACTGAGGATAGTCTGAAAAAGTAAGAAAATATCCAGGGGGAGAAAATGCATTTTTCAGGTGAGAGGTCAGCGGGGAATGGCCAGACTGCTTCAAGTAGACAGGAAAGCAACACTGATGCAAAAAAACACTCTTTTCAAACAAGGGAATACAGAAGAGCATCTCTGAACAACACAACGTGTTGAATCTTGATGCAGATGGGTTACAGCAGCAGAAAACAGCACTGGGCACTACTCCTGTCAGAAAGGAACAGGAAACTGAGGCTACGGTTTACACAGGCTCACCAAAATAGGATAATAGACGACTGGTCAAACGTCTGGTTTAATGAGTCTGAATTTCTGCTGCAACATTTTGATGGTAGGGTCAGAATTTAGCATAAACAACACGAGAGCAAGGATCCATTTTGCCCTGTATAAATGGTTCACACTGTTGTGTTGGTGTTATGGTGTGAGGGATATTTTCTTGGCACATTTTATGCTCCTTAGTACCAACTGATCATTATTTAAACACCACAGCTAACCTAACTGAGTATTGCTACTGACCATGTCCATCCCTTTATGACCACACTGTGCCCATCTTCTGATGGCTGCTTCCAGCAGCACCATGTCGCAAAGCTCAAATCATCTCAAATAATCAAAATGTGACAGAACGGGAGATTCTCATCATGGCTGTGTAGCGGACAATTCTGCTGGGAACACCAGTAGTTGACACACTGACTGCAGCAATATTGGCCATGGAGATCTATAAGGGCTCCATTTTAGAGATCTGCAAAGTAAGTTGGGTGGCCATCAGTCACAGGCTTATCAGCCAGGAGACCTGTTTAGACTTTTTCAAACTCAGTCATTTTTTAAAAGGGAGCATTTTAAGTCTTTATTAGAAATGACAGTGTAGAGTAGACAGAAAATCTGGATGGACCTGAATCCAGGCTACTGCAGTAAGGACTATAGTCTTGGAAAACATGGATCACCTGCGCAACCACATTGCTTTATCCAACCAGTTGGATTTAGGGCCTGAAAATTGCTTGATAAAGTTTGAAAAAACTATCATGGTTTGGGTTGAAATGACAGGAGCCAAAACACGCAAAGAAATTCACACACCAAAATTATTTTACACCCTGGAACTGAGATAATAAACATATCGTTCATAGTCTATGAAAATAGCATAGAAACTGGCTTTTATTCTTTTTATGGGAATTAACAGCAAGGAAAAGAGAGAATGATGAAAAAAAGTCCCCTTGCTTAGATGCTCACATATATACTTGTTTTGATTAAAAAGCATTATGCAGTAGTCTCGGTGTGACTCAGCGAAACCAAATGGTTATCTTCAAGTCTTTCTTAAACACATTATTTGCCCATGTTACAGTTTGTATTTATGGGAGAACTGAAAGTAAAAAGATGACAGAAACGGAGGAGTTAGAAAGATGGGAAATGGCATGAAACTTGAGGTCAAGGGCAACCCCTTGGCTTGAGGGTTAAAGCAATTGAGACCAGTGAGCTTGTCATTCCCTGTGTTACTCTCACCCTTGTTTACTGTCATCTCTGTACTTTTGTTTACAGAGCCAATAAATAAGCCACTAACAGACAATAAAACAAAATCCCTCAAACTAGGGGATGTTGTACTTTGTGGCTAGTGCCTCAAACTGTAATCTAGCTTTCTTACTGTGTAGTTTTAATAACCAAAATACAGATGCAGCAACATTTTACATAAAGTCAATTGAATTTCAAAAAACAAATAAGTGACAGAAATCAAAAGAGGCATGTTGAAATTCTGTTTAGCTGTGGCAGCTAGGATTGATGACAAAGTTACAGGTGGCCAACAATTAGACCAAGATATGGAGAGATTGGGTGCAGTAATGAAACAGATAATGTTCAGTGTGGTTTTTAAAGCTTGTAGATGACATTTTGATCTGTAATGAGAGTAGGGAGCAGGTTTGAGAGAGCCTGGAGAGGCGGAGGTATGCACTGGAGAGAAGAGGAATGAAAGTCAGCAGAAGCGAGACAGAATACATGTGTGTGAATAGGAGGGAGGCAGGTGGATGGCCAAGGTGCAAAGAGTAGAGGTAGTGAAGGTGTTTAAACACCTGGGATCAATCATCCAAAGCAACGGACAGAGCACAAGAGAGGTGAAGAAGAGAGTGCAGGCAGGGTGGAGTGGGTGGAGACGAGTGTCAGGGGTGCTTTGTGACAGAAGGATAGCAGCAAGAGTGAAAGGGAAGGCTTACAGGACAGCAGTGAGACCTGCTATGATGAATGTTTTAGAAATGGTGGCACTGACAAAAAAGACACGAGGTGGAGCTGGAGGTGGCAGAATTGAAGATGTTGAGATTTCCACTGGGAGTGACCAAGATGGACAGGATTAGAAATGAGTTCATCAGAGGGACAGCTCAGGTTGAGCAATTTGGAGACAAAGTCAGAAAGGCAAGGCTGAGATGGTTTGGACATGTTTAGAGGAGGGACAGTCGATATATTAGAAAAAGGATGTTGAAGATGGAGCTCCCAGGCAGGAGGAGATGAGGAAGACCACAGAGAAGGTTCATGGATGTAGTGAAGGAGGACATGCAGAGGGTTGGTGTAAATAGACTCATATAGTGCTTCTCCCTTAAAGCACTTTTTATTACAAGCCACATGTGGTGCTTTATTCTATGCCTTTAAGCACATTTAACTATCACACACATTAGTGAGGAGTTTTGGGTTCAGTATCTTGCACAAGAACACTTTGGCATGCAGACAGGAAGAGTCAGAAATCAAACCATCAGCCTTCCATTTAGGAGGCAACTCACTCTACATCCCTAGCCACAGCCACCACAGAAGATAGGCTAGTGTGAGATGGCCCGCTGTGGGAACCCCTAAAGAGAGCAGCCATAAGCAGAAGGAAACAACTGTGAGAGGCCACCCAGGTGCTCCAAACTTTCAGTCTCTTTACGATAAAACTCACTTCTTGTATCAGTTTCCCTCCATTAAAAAATAAGGAAACTCTAGACTCCTGATGCCTTGCATTACCTTCAGCTGAGCTTAGCAAAATAGTATTGAGTGGAACAAGGATTTAAATGTTGATTTTAGCCTCAGTCGGTTTCATTTCAGTATTGTAATTTCTCCCTCTGGCTCTCATTAATTGAACAGTCACTTTTTAAACGCTTACTCTGACTAAATGTGATCTAAACCATGAATCAGATATACACGCAAAGGTTTGAACAGAGATTGCCTGACTACACATGACAATAAGCAGATGCAGGCCACACGAGCAGTGGTGATATTGCTGATAAGACTCAAAGTCACATGGAAGATATGCTTTCAGCAAAAATACTTTCCTAGAAGTGTGCCTGATTTGTTCCTCAGCGGACACAAGTTGTTTTGCTGATTTGCTTCTTGAATAAATCAGTGTATTTGTTTATAGCCGGCTTGTAAGCAACAAGGAATTCCCATTTCACAATACCACAAATATGCCAAGAAGCTTAATGCACTCTTCCTCAGTGAGAACGCAGAGAAGGAGACAGTTTTATGAGCTGTTTTTTGGATATGGGGGTCTCATGGCCATATGGTTTCAATTATAAACTGGACTTAATGCCTCAAACATCTGACTATTGGGGGAAAAGAGGAGAGAAGATTAGGAAAAACTGTTGGTAACAAAGGTGTGAGGTTTATTTTCTTCTTGGTTCAAAACCTTTTTGTTTTCTCTTTCTTTTGGTTAGTTTTCTGAATTAATTCGAAGACAAACAATCACAGTTTAATTGTGCTCTCATTTATTAGGTTGTCTTGCTGCCCAGAACATGCCTTAGGCCTCAATACACTGACTCATAAATCAACCCTCCGCATCCACATTTGGTCTGTGTTGTGTCATGGTCAGGCAACCTGGCTGTATGCCGACATAATCAGACTTGTGTGTTTGTCTTTGTTCTCAGGTTCAGATGGATGTGTTTTGCAGCGATCTGAGCCTCAGAAGTGCACCAGACAACCTTCCTCATGGAGTCCAAATGCTGGACCTTTCACGAAACCAGGTGCAGAATCTCACCCAGGAAACTCTAGCATACCACACCAACTTCCATCATCTGAATCTTCACTCTAATAAGATCCACTTTATCGAGCCGGGCCTCTTCGAAGACATGATTGATCTGAAAGTCCTGGATCTGTCCAGGAATCAACTGAATGTTTTTGCCCTCTCCAAATTAAACATTGGACCTCTTAAAGCCGTAGAGTCACTGGATCTTTCAAACAACGGGCTGTACACAGGGATGTCAGACTATTTCCTCGCTGATTCTCCCAAGCTGGTGAACCTTTCTCTGAACAGCAATAGCATTACCAAAATAGCAAAAAATACCTTCAGTGGAGCCTTGTCCTTAAGGAAAATCAACCTCCACAATAACATCATCCTGAAGATTGAAGCTGGAGCTTTTGACATTTTATCCCATTTGACTGAACTTGACTTGTCCAAGAACTCAATAAGGTGCATTGACGACTTCGATCTCAACAAATTACAAGTGCTTAATCTCAGCCACAACAGCTTGGATTTTTTCCAAAGCACACAATCAGATACTCCTTATGAACTTCTCTCTTTTGATCTTAGTCAAAACAAAATGGCCTTCTTTCCCCTTCTCCCGAGAAATAACTGCCTTGAATATCTGGACATTTCAAGAAACCAAATCCACAACATCAGCACCATGGGAAATGTAACTCTTAATTGTCTCAGATATCTGGACATGAGTTACAATCAACTCAAAAGCATACCTGAGTATTATTTTTCAAGTATGCAATCACTGCAGGTCCTAAATTTGACTAATAACTGTATTACCTCGTTTTCTATAACTTATGAAGACCTTCTGCAGAGAGTTAAGATCATCAATTTGAGCTATAATCCACTGCAGAATCTGAAATTTGGAGAAAACACTCTGCAGTCATTAGAAGAGCTCTTTTTACAAGGAAATGATCTCACAACCCTGGAGCATCAAATATTTCAGAGACTCCCCAGTATCAGATATCTGCAACTCCAGCAGAACAATCTGAAAATCTGTCCCTCTGACCAAAGCCACAAGGATCTTCACAACTGTGTGTCCTTTTCTTCTGTTCAAAGCTTGGAGGTCTTGTACCTCTCTGAAAACAATTTGAGGAGTCTGCCTGCCAACACATTTGCCAACACTCCTTTGAAGGTTCTGGACCTATCCCTGAATCCAGGCTTGGACATGGACAAAGACTCCCTCTATGGTCTAGAGCATTCCCTGGTTCACCTCCTCCTGCGGAAAAATAACATTTCCAGTCTAAAAACAGACCTGTCCTTACTTAGGAGTCTCAAACATGTAGACCTGTCCACCAACCAGTTGACCACTCTGCCAATGTGGAGTAGAGAGTTCTCCATTGAGTCCCTAAACCTGCAGAACAACAACCTGGTCACCCTTGAGTACAGCACCATTCTTGCTTTCAAGCGCTCCCTAAAGACCCTCTACATGGGCTCCAACCCTCTGCGCTGCTGCAGCAACCTTGGCCTCATCAACATGGTGCAGCAGTCTGCCGTGGTCATTCCCGACATTGAGACTGTGACCTGTGTTCACGAGGAATACTCGGAGCCAGTCAGCATCAAGAAAGTGACCCAGGCAATGTGTCACAAACCAGACATCCCAAACCATATTGTGATTATAGTGATATTTTTAGCTATGGTGATTGCGTTCGGGCTGCTAGTTAAATGTTGCCATTCAAGAAGGCGGAAGTACAACAGAAGCTTTAGGGCGTAATGTGAATGAATGTTGTAGACATATGACAATGAAATACTTTGTTTCTAATATCTGTTTATGAAACAGTTTCAGTCAGAGACAGCTGAAAAATGTGAACTTCTGTGGTACCAATCAAAGTCCTCTGAAGGGACAACCCAAAGCTTTGATTTGGATTTACCACTACAAAAGCTACCACTGATGGCTGGGACACCTGTCAGTCAAGCAAACGCTCCTCTGTATCTCACACATAAAGATTCTGGAGAGTAAGTCCAACAGGCAAACTACTAACTATGAGCTCTTGGAGATCCTTGTGTGGAATCTGGACTTTCAAAATATAGGTCTTGCAGTGTTTGATGGTTATTTAAGAGACTGTAGCTCTAGAACCTTATTGTGTGTTCAGACAGAACACAAGGCAATGTGATTAATACAAAGTCAAGTGAAAATTAGGCCCAGAGGTGGTGTGAATTGAGTGAAACATTTGTGCTTTTCCAGTGGCTTGACGTCTCTATCAAAGAAACAGGAGAATAAATTAGAAATAGCGCCTACGCCAAATGCATTCAAAATAGTAAAGTCTGTACGGCTGATGCATTGGATGTTTAGGTGATTAAATCTTGCCTTATTTGCTGTGTAAACACAACCTTAAGCCTAAACGAATAGTGCCTTTTTTAGTCCAGAGCCATGCGGAGCACATTACCTTACCGGATGTAAAATGAAGAATTAACACTAAAACACGTCTACAAGCAGGGCAGCATCAACAAGCATGACTGAAATGCAACAATGAAGCATATTAAAGTAAGTGTTTAACATTTTGGAAATACACACTTTAAATTTCAATTTGAAAGTTAGATTTAAAAAATTATATCAGTAAAACAACTTCATGGTAAATATGAAACCAAAATAAGCAGCCATATACACAAGCTGGACCTCCCCATGGTTATTTCACCACTTAGATTGTGGAGAGAAGTTCTGAAGCCTTCAGTTTTGCTTTTAAGCTTTCACCATTATTTACCAAAGAAACTAGCCACATCCTTGAAGTAATGTTTTGGTACAACCAAACGCTGAACAAGACAAGACAACCCTTTTTGAAGATTTGCTAAAACTTAAATGGCAGGATTCTATAAAATTTCACACCCTGTACATTTTTCACTTTGGGAGAAATTAGCTATAGACTACTAAAGATTTTTTCTAAATGGCTTTTGTGGTTGGATGCTTCAAAAAAACAGGTCTGTGGTTAACATGAGCTTCAGAAATTCAGTAAATACCCTACTTGTGAATGTCCCAGTGAAGGTGTTTGCTAATAAGAGACTAAATG
The DNA here is from genome assembly GCA_015106775.1 of Etroplus canarensis. Lineage (NCBI taxonomy): Eukaryota > Metazoa > Chordata > Actinopteri > Cichliformes > Cichlidae > Etroplus > Etroplus canarensis. Next base: position 15,923 of record VUQH01025262.1, read on the forward strand.
AGACTGCAGAAGTTGTTGGGGAAATTTTTCATCATCAAAGTGAACACAGCAGCTCGGGGGGAGGACACTGAAGTCATGTGACTGTGGTATAATTAAAAGCTTAACCTTCAAAGGAGTGGTCATCTTGTCTTGTTTGGTAATATGAAAAAAGTCTCACCAGACTCTCTGCGGTCCTGTGAAAGAATAAGTAGACCCCATGATTCAGTAACTTGTATAACCACCTTTGGCAGCAAAAACTTGAAGTAATGGTTTTCTGTATGAGTTTATCAGTCTCTCACATCGTTCTGGAGGAATTTTGGTCCACTCTTCTTTACAGCATTGCTTTTGCGGTTCTCAAGGTCCTGTTCAACTTTTGTATCAGGTTGAGGTCTGGACTTTCACAGGGCCACTGCAATACTTTGATTCTTTTCTTGTCAGCCTTTCTGTTGGGGATATGCAGATGTGCTTGGGATAATTGTCCTGTTACATGGCCTAATTCGGCCAAGCTTTAGTTGTAAGACAGATGGCTTCACATTTGGCTCTAAATTACTTTGGTATACAAAGGAATTCATGGCCAACTCAATGACTGCAAGGTGTCAAGGTCCTGTGGCTGCAAAATAAGCTCAAATCAGTCAGTACGAAGTGTTTGATTTTCATCAGATTTATGCATTGTGGCCAAACATCTCCACTTTTGGCGTGTCTGTCCAAATGACATTGTTCTGCAGTTTCTCTGATCACTGCACGACCTGACCTTGGGGAGAATTTGCTGGGATGTATACTCCTTGGAAGATTGTGGCATTGTATTAATATATACAGCTGAATGCTCCAAACCAGCAAACTGTCAAAACATCTGCTTTTATAGAAGCGGTCCCATTGGCTGATCAGTTAATCAGATTATTATCAGCATTGATTGATCAGCATATGATTATCAGCACTCGACTTACCGTCTTAAATCTCCATTTTATTTTGCGACTTATGAGCTGGGTTATAACATTAATGGGGGCTTGTCCAGGATTCCTTCGATGGCTTGCAAATTTCTGTATTTTCCAAAATTGTTACATGCACTTTAAGGTTCAAATGAGGTTTGTTGAAGATAAATCAATAACTGAAACAGTGAAAGATGAAACAGAGTGAAGGAGTGTCAGCTCTGAGACAGACGTCTCTACTCAGACATGATGGAATTTTCCTTTAAGCTAAAAACAAATTCAAAAAACACTACTAAAGGTCATGAAACAAAAAACTCTTTATTCATGAAGTGAGATAAGATGAAGGTGTTTTTCTTGAGAAATTCAAGCTGTCACTTTAACCTTTATTTATAGTTTGCACTTTACTTTGGAATTTTATCTTGTTTTGTAACACTAAGAACTGATTAATAATGGTAAAATTACACACAAAGCATATTTTGATGTAAGTTATTGTTTTTTAAAAAAAATATAAAAACAAAGCTGGGCATTTTAACTAGTATGTTTTTATATTGATACCAGGCCCAGGGTGATCCACCTGTTAATTTGACTGACCTGTATAACTTTGTTTATGTTGTTTTTTACCAAATAAATATATGAAATTGTAAATCTAGCCCTGTGTTGTAGAGGGCTGCACTGGTATCCGCAGTTTAAAGTGATTTTGCTGTTTTAAATCCTAAAAGCAAATTATTAGTAATGTTAATGTTTAAAAGTTCAGTTTGTGATGTAGTTTTTTTAATCATGTAATTTTGTAAACAATGTACTTTTTTAAACAAAACAAAGAACAGTTTCTTAAAAGCGTGTGTATGTGTGTTGTTTGTTTCGCATGAATATGTAAACTTGAATACAAAATCATGATGAAATATTTTAGCCATAGTATTTGAAATCCAAAATAAAAAACTTCCATTAGAAATGAAAAACAAAACAACAACAAACACCAAACAAAGCACTTGAAAATGGTCAAGAATTTAGTAAGTTCTAATGGTTTCAGTGGGTACAGATCTTGTGCCTTCAAAAGCACACATTAGAAAATGTAGCTTCCCCGTAACAACATACGCATATTACACCTGCAGGAGCTTTTTTGACATCCTATTCTAAACCCATCAGCATTTGTATGTAGTTGGTTCCACTTTGCAGCTATAACAGCCTCCACTCTTCTGGGAAGAATTTTTTACAAGATTTTGGAGTGTGCCTGTGGAAATTTTTCCCCATTAATCCAGAAGAGGTCATGAAGTGACACTGGAGAAGAGGGCCTGGCCTCACCGTTCAAGTTCATCCCAAAGGTGTTCGATGGGGTCGGGGTCAGGGCTGTGTGTGTGGGCCAGTCAAGATCTTCCACCCTAGTCTCATCCAGCCATGCTTTTATGGACCTTCCTTTGTGCACTGGGGCACAGTCATGTTGGAACAGAAAAGGGCCTTCCCACAAAGTTGGAAGCTTAGAATTGTCCAAAATGTCTTGGTAATCATTAAGATTTCCTGAGGGTGGCCCCAACCACCCTCAGAAAAACAACCTCATAGTATTATCCGTCCTCCGCCAGAATTTACAGTTGGCACAATGCAGTCATGCAGGTAATGTTCTCCCGGCATTTGCCAAACCCAGACTTGTCCATCAGACTGCCAGATAGAGAAACATGATCTGTCACTGCACAGAAAATGATTCCACTACTCCAGAGTCCAGTGGTGGTATGCTATACACCACTCCATCTGACATTTGTAACTCTTGGAGTCAGTGGGGTGTTGGCGACTTTTATGCACTATGCACCTCAGCGCTTGGCGACCCCACTCTGTAGCTTTACATTGTCATCCACCTTGTGGCTGAGTTGCTGTTGTTCCTAAATGCTTCCACTTTGCAATAATACTACGTACAGTTAATTGTGGAACATCAAGGAGGGAAGAAATTTCACTAACTGACAGGTGCATCCCATTGAAGTACCACGCAGGAAATCAGTGCACATTTTAGAATGACCCATTTTTTCCCAAATGTTTGTCAAGCCAGAATGCAAAGCTAGGATCTTGATTTTTATACGCCTGTGGAAATGGGCCTGAATGAAACACCTGAATTCACTGATTAAGAGATGTGGCCCGATTTCTTATTCTATATAGTGTACACAATGCTCTTGTCTTGCAGTTTCACTTTATAGTAGTACGTTTGGGTGGCCCATGTGAAGTGGGAAATTTCTAAGCTTGCCATCAAACAGGCAACAAAGGGGTGAATTCCAGTGATAAACTGTGATATAAAATATGTGATATAAAATAAGCTGTGATGACCTGATTAATGGTTATTATATCAATGAAAGTTTCCCTCAACTTTCAAATACATAAATAAGCATGGCAATTATATTGTAGCACTGTAATATGCCGCAGTTGTTATCAGTACTCAGTGACCTTTAATATTTAAATATGTGGGGAAATTTGTAATAATCTATCATAATTTAAGCTGACAGGATTGAAGGTTTTATGAGAGTTTGATGCTTTATGGTGCTTTTTCTTTTTTTAGATGACATAGCCAGAACATTCTGGTTATAAAATATAAAAACAGGGTCTAGACTAGGACTATAGGATCTTGAAAGCTTGCAGCTTAGCAGTGCAGTTCTTTGCTGCCCTGTGCAATTTAATGCATCCAATTACAAATATTTTTGCTGAAGTCTATCTTCCTAAACTGGTATGCCTTTCATATGTACAATGGTATTTCACAGACATGATACTTTCTTTAACAACCACTTACTGTCTGAAATTTAATTTTGCTTCACAATTTAGAAATGTTCAGGATCGGATGTATGTGAACACAAACGAAAAGCTTTTTCCTCAAGCTTTAGTTGAACCAATGACTGAAGGACAGCTGCTTTCTTTAACCTACAGTCATTAGCTCTACCAGCTGAGCTATTGAGGAGGACACGCTATTGGTAAAATGTCTGCAGAAGTACACAACAAGAGCATCACCTCTTTGGAAAAGGTTTCATATTCCCAAACAATGAGGTTTGTACTAACATCAAGATTTTCTCATTTAAAACCACTATTAGAATTTTCCTGAAATCCTAATCCTGAGGGAACATAGTAAAGTATACCCTTTCTCTGCAAGTTGAACCAGCAGACAGAGAATAACTTCTGTCTTTCACCTACAGTCCTTTACTCTACCAGCAACACTCAGCACAAGTCTTCCATAAAAATTAAATAGTGAAGATAGTTCTCCTTATGGTTTTTCTACACACTGAAGGCTAATAGAATTACAGTCCTTCTTTAAAGAAGTTTGTACACACATAAACAAGGAGCACTTCCTCGGAGCCGGCCTTGAACCAGCAGCCTGAGGATACGAGTCCCAAAGCTAACTGTCTTTACTGACTTCAAGTCTTGTAAACTTGTACAGACCTGCCCTACACCTTCCCTACTGAGCTGAAGTGTCTAATAGTATATGAAATACTAAATTATTCAGCTCCCGGCTGCAGAAATATACAGAAGATGGTTCCAGTTTGCATAGAGAAAAAGGGCTTCCTTCAAGTCAGAGTTGATCTGGTGACCTAAGGATACCTGCTTGACATACCAACAGTACACCGCTCTATTAACTGAGCTATCAAAGTATACAAAAGCATGCGAAAGGCTAAGATGACAACAACCAAAACAATCAGCAAGAGGCCTCAGAAATGGAACCATAAGAAAAATGATAGCAAATAAGAGTGGCTAGGGTGGAGGTGAGAAGCAAGAGTGAAAGGGAAGGTTTATACGACAGACTATGATGCATGGTTTAGAGACTGACAAAAATGACAGGAGGTGGAACAGAAGGGGGCAGAGTTAAAGGTGCTGAGATTTTCACTGGGAGTGACCAGGATTAGAAATGAGTCCATCAGAGGGACAGCTCAGGCTGAGAACCTTGGAGACAAAGTCAGAGAGGCAAGGTTGGGATGGTTTGAACATGTGGAGCAGAGGGGTAGTGGATATATTGGACAAAAGAAGATGGAGCTCCCAGGCAGGAGGAAGACCACAAGAGAGGTTCATAGATGTAGCAAAGGAGGAAATGCAGAGGGTCAGTGTGAGGGAAGAGGATGCAAGGCATCGGGTGAGATGGGCCCAGATGAGCCACCGTGGCGACCTCTAAAAAGAGCAGCCAGCTGAAGAAGGAACACGTCATGAAAGGATACTTATAGGAAAATGCGCAGGGTCCCATTTCAGCCTCTCTGCATTCTCATCTAAGCATTTCTTGCAAGAGACATCCCCAAAGCTGGAGGTGACCCAGTGAGCTAAGAAATGCTTAACATTCTCCACACCACTAACTGAGCTATAGAAAGGTACATCTAGAAGTGAAGGGAAAGCAGACATCAAAACCAGCTATCTTTCTAGATCAATTATTAACAGTTTTTCAACTCTTATACGGGAAGTAAAAATTAGTTTTGCAAGACTGAACAGCTGACCACAAACCTTTATTAAAGAAGACACAGCTTTTCCACCAGCTCCAGTGTGGTAGAAATACATTCCAACTCAGATCCTTCAAGCCAGAGTCGAACCAGCAACCTGAGAATATCAGCTTTGTTCATCTACAGTCCCCTGCTCTACCAGCTGAGCTACCAAGGGTTGCTTCCCCCTAGCTTGTTTTGGAGTGAATAGCTGTCTCCAAATATTAAATCAAAATGAAAAACATCTGTGCTACCTTTGCACTAGTGTTCTGTATCTTGATCATAACTTTTATGCCTACAGTTTTCTATAAGTGCATTTTTCTGGTATGAAAAGAACAATCTGTAGAGTCCCAAAGGTATCTGTCATCACTCTGCCTTTAAACCTCTGAAAATCATATAGACACATAAAAAGCACATCCATGGAGTTAAACCAGCGTTCTTAGGATAACTGTCCCCATCCATCTCCAAGCCCTGTGCTCTGTGAGAACGTTTCCTTCAGAGGTGAACCGGCAACATAACAATGATTATTTCTACCTTCAATTTTTCGTAAGATAAGAAGCACTTTCTACAAGGCAGAGTTAAACCTGAGACCCAACAACAACCCTTTGCTCTGCCGCCTTGTCTTTTTACAGCGAGTTCATTAAATCTCATTCTTTTCAGTGAGCTAACTCCAGCTGGAATACCTCACTGCCTACCTGCAGCACTTCTCAATTTTTTTGTCTGTTTACAATTTGGGTTTGTTTAAGAAACTTGGTGATATCATAACACCTAACAGATCTGGGGTTTCGGATCAGAAACTCTTTACTGTGCTGTTCTGACGGGACAGCGCTGTATTTTTTTTTTCCAACAAATTTTGAGGACTTGTGTTTGAACCGACGAGGCCTTGGCAGCAGGTCTAAAGAAACACACTTGCCGACTCCTGAAACGGTGGAATGATAAAGAGTCTTTTCCGAGTATTTGAAATGATAGCAGGACTACTGAACTGTTCCAGAAATGAAGTAACGCAAACTTATTTTCAGGGCTCCACGTAAGTGAGCCACCAGTAGATCAAATGAGACTACCACACTGCAGCTTTGTTTATTTTCCAGCACCGTATCACCTCTCCAGGGCAAAGTGAAAAAATAGACGACAGCGTATGCTTCGCTTCCTCGGAGAGATGGTTCACCCTCCAGAGGGAAACTGTTTTCCTCCCAGATCATATCTACATGTACGCACCAGAATGTAGCTTTACCCCTTCACAACAGAAAGACAAAAACAAAGTACTGATGGGCTCCTGCCAGTTCCCACAGCTGTACCATCCTCCCGAAAGACGTCATTTCCTTCCTGTTCTCCTTCTGTAAAATTCCACCATGTTTTTTTTTCTTGTTTATTAGATGAGCAGTGATACAGTCACAGGAGGCCCACGGAAAATATTTGCAGTTCCGAAATTGGAAGCAGACCTCAGTCACTTTTCCTCTCCTCTGTGACTGGGCATTGAGTCCTGCTTGAACATGTGTTTATCATAGCATTATCATGCTGAGATCAGAAGAACTCTGTCATAAGGGGGGGGCTTGATCAAAGCGAGAGCAGGTCGCTTACTCACCGATGAACAATCGGAAAAGAAAGTGGAAAGAGAAAACAGGATTCGTCTGCTGTTGTTTGACCATCTGCTGTAAATAAACAAAAACATCTTTGTGTTCCCGTCCATCCAGTTCCTCTCATTTATTCAGTTCAGGGTCACAGGGGGTTTGGAGCCTTTCCCAGCTGTCATGGGGTGACAACCTGGACAGGTCGCAAGTCTGTCACTGAGAGCCAGACAACCGTTCACCTACAGCCAGTTTAGAACATGCATGTCTTTGGACTGTGGGAGGTAGCCAGGGTACCTGGAGAGAACTTATGCAGGCACAGGGAAAACATGAAAACTCCCCAGAGAGGCCCCCAGACAGCCAGTGGATTCAAACCCAGGACCTCCTTCGACTATCTTTGTGTTTGCTTGAAGGGAAATGGCAGCTGTCTCTGTAAATAATCTGTATATTACTTCTTTTTCATCTTTCAGCTGCTCCCTTCAGGAGTCACCACAGCACATCATCTCCTTCCATCTCACCTTATCCTTTGCATCCTCTTTTATCACACCAAACCTCCTCCCGCCTTCACTACTTCCCCTTCTCCTCTAACCAGGTAACTCCATCTTTAACAATCTCTATCCAATATATCCACTATCCCTCCTCTGAGCATACCCAAACCATCTCAGCCTTGCCTCTCTGACTTTGTCTCCAAACTTCTCAACCAAGGCTTTTCCTCTAGTCTACTACTCTCTAATCCTGTCCATCCTGGTCACTCCCAGCCAAAATCTGAGCATCTTCAATTCTGCCACCTTCAGCTCCACCTCCTGTCTTTTTTGTCAGTGCCACCATCTCCAAACCGTACATCACAGCAGGTCTCACTGTTGTCCTGTAAACCTTCCTTTTCACTCTTGCTGCTATCCTTCTGTCACAAAGCACCCCTGACACACCCCTGTATACTGCTGTTAAAATATAATCTCAAACTTTGCTTAGTCTTAAAAAAAAAATGAAAACTGATTTGAGTTATCTGTTGGCTTCTAAAAAAATTAGATATGAAAACAATATATGCAATATGTGAATTTGCAGCATTGATTGAAAGATTAATTCATTTCCACATCTTGCAAACACCTCAGCAAGTCATGTGCCAAATTCTTCCTTGACTTTCCATGTTATTTTTCTGACTTAAGGTTCATGAGTTTTAACATTCGTTAACTTGAAGCTCTAAGAGAGAGCAAACCTTTTCCAAGACTGCCCTACCAGGCAATAGTTAAAAATTCCTGTATCATGAACCCAATCACCTTCAAAATTTAATGGTTTGTTACTTCTACCACTCCCCACCCTTGGAAAAAATGTCATCAAAACTTGTTAATAGCTTTTTGAGTTATGTTGCACACAGACAAAAAAAAACAAACCAACGCCAGCGTAAACATAGTCTCTTCAGCAGATGTGGTCAGAACTAAATACTAAGTGCAGCTGAGGCTGATCACTGTTAGGTTAAAGAAAGAAAAACCCACAAAGGTCACTGAAAGAATTTCAAACTGACAAAAGTAATAATAAATAAAATTTAACGAAAAATAACTAATGAAAATCAGACATTCCTTTTGAATTGTGGTTCAAAAGAATAATTTAAAAAAGAAACTAGTTTATTATGTCCCTATGGTCAAATTATTTTCAATATTTTCTAGGGTTAACTTCATTTATGTCCATTTTGTTTTTTAAAATAATTCTGTTGAACCACAATTCAAAAGCAATGCCTGATTTTCATTATTTATTTTTCATTACATTTTTTTTGCCAATGTTTATTGTCTTTTTCAAAATTTTTTCACAAACACATAACATATACACATACATACATACATATATACAGTACATATACCCACTACACACACAAACTGCATACCCTTGCATCATTTTTCAATTTGAATAAACGTAATGAAATTGGATTAGTTAACAAGTTATGAAGAAAAAAGAAAAAAAAAAAAAGAATAAATAAAAAAAAAATAAATAAATAAACTAAAAAAAGGGGGGGAAGAAAGAAACAAAGAAAGAAAATGGGGGCTACATTTTACAGCATTTGCAAATCATTTCAGAAAAATCTAGCATTTTCATTCATCATAATATTCATATATGATTCCCAGAGTTTATCAAAGTCTTTTCGTTTGCCCTTGGCAATGTATGTTAATCTTTCCAGTCCAATACATTCAGAAAGTTCCTTCATCCACATTTACACTGTAGGAGCATCCATACTCTTCCAGCAGAGTGCAATAGCTCTCCTGGCTTGTAGAAGTCCAAAGTCCAAAAC
>VUQH01025265.1:0-11308 GCA_015106775.1 Etroplus canarensis
GAGTCTTTACACCATTCCGTGTTTACATAAACACAAACACCGCCGCCACGAGTCTTCCCACTGTTAGCATTTCTGTCCGTACGAAACACAGTTAGCCCGGCGAGCTGAATGGCGGCGTTCGGAACGCTCTCACTGAGCCATGTTTCTGTGAAAACAAGGACACAGCAGTCTCTGTACTCACGCCGTGAAGTTCATTGGAGTTGGATGTAGTCCAGCTTATTGTCCAGTGAGCAGACGTTGGACAAGATGATGGAGGGTAGCGCTGGCCGGGTAGGGTTTGATCTTAGCCTAGCACGGACACCCGCCCGCTTTCCGCGCTTTTGCTTCCTCGAGCACCGCTTGCGATGACGTCTGTCCTGGCCACCGTTGTCAGGCAACGCCGAGGACTGAAGGTCTGGTCCACGTATCTTAGTTCCTTAGTGGCTGTACTGTTTAAAAAAAAGGACTTTTCAGCAGCTCCTTCGTATTCTCCACCAAGGGGTCACCACAGAAGCTTAATCGGCACTGGTAATTTGGCAGAGGTTTTATACTGCATGGTGAGACAGGCTTGTGTCCACACCTAGAATCAAACCAGGACCTTTCGCTCGTGAGGCAAATGCGCAAACCACTACGCTACAGGTGCCACTCATGGCTGAACTGTTGATTTATGATAAATACATATACACACAAATACACACACACACACGCACACACCAATCTATCTTTCTTTACATCTGAATTTATAAAGATGTATTTTTCAAATAACAGACAGCCTTGAATGCTAACAGAATATTAGTTAGCCACCATCTTATTGATGAGGTTGAGATTGCTTTGCCTGCAGGATGCCACCTGTTTGGATGTGGATGGACATTCATCAGTGATCCTGACATACACAGTCATTATCATTAATGCCCTGCACTCCCTTCTCTAGATAACTGTTTAAATGTGATAACATCACATGCAACTTTTTCTTAAGTAGAATCACATCCAGTAATTCATATCACTGCATACAATATTAGAGTGCTGGCTGTCTGCCTGATCCCTGCACCACAAAAGGTCCAGTGAGGAAACAGACACTGCGGAGATCGCTTTCATCCGCAACTGCATTAAGTCCTTAGAGCTAGTTAAAATCAGTATTTTCTGCTTGTTGTTTGAAACAGTGCCTCTTTAAGAAATTCTAAATGTCAGTCTTAATGTGTTTCTGAACACCAGCTGTTTTATCCTTTTACCTGCTTGCTATACGGGTCTGTTGGGCCACTGAGACATCATATTAAACATATTTTTCTAAGATGATACTTTGATGGAGAAAATAGGGTCCAAATAGAATTTGGAGCAGAAGGAGTGGGAGGGAGAGAGACAGACAAAAAGACAGACACAAGATATGAGAGTTTCGATTGGTGGGCTCAATAAGCCTGGAACATTCATTGTGCTCGAGTGGTCATCTCGTGGCTCATTTGTAAGAGGGCTGAACCATCATCATCAGCCACTCAACCATTAACACAATACAGTCCCCCTGTTTCTCATCTCTGCTTGCTGATACTTGGCAGTGTGTGAATCAGATGTTTAAAAACTCAGCCTGAAGATGGTCTGATCAACAATACTAAAAGGTTTGTTTTGACCATTTAAGCACCAGATGCTGTAGATGTGTGGGCTCTAAATAAGAGGCACAATGAATGACATAAACCATGTATAAATTTAAAGTATTGCTCTGTCAATAAGTGGCATGGGTACTGTAGACTTCAGCCACGAAGTGCTCTGAATTCATCAGTGAAAATTCACTCAAGTACTGTACTAAAGTACAGTTCTGAGGTACTTGTATTTTACTTGAGTTTTTCCATTTTGTGCTGCATTACACAACCTGTGATCAAAAGGCTCTTGCCTGCGGTTTTTTAAATTTTTTATTTTTTTTAATCACAACTCGTACTTGTAAAATTGTACTTCATACATACAAAATAAAAAAAGTATCTTCTGCTGCTCCCTTGTAATTTCCCTAAGAGGTTGCCACAGCAGATTCATGTGCATCAGTAATTTGGCAGAGGTTTTACGCTGACACAACCCTCAGTGATAAGAGGACACCTTTTGCTTATAAGGCTAATGCGTAAAGTACTACACTACCAGGACACAAGAACGTTAAAATGTAAACAACAAAATAAATTTTGTGGTATGATGCAAGACATTTCAACTGGGTGGAAAACTCGCAGGCCCTGCTTTTATCAGCTGACATGCTCATACAACTTCTTCTTCTTTTGGCTGCTCCTGTAAGGGGTTGCTACAGTCGATCAGGTGCCTGCAACTCACCCTGTCCCTTGCATTGTCTTCTCTCACGCCAACCCTCTTCATGAATGTTTTCAGCAGCTTGTTGAATCTGTGCCATGAAGAATTCAGTCAGTTCTGACAGGGAAAGGTGGTCCAACTCAGTACAAACCAGGTGTATCTAATGAAGTGGTCAGTGAGTGCATACTGAAGAGGCTGATAGTGAATGTGAGGCAAGAGATAGGGACCTGATATGGATGTATTTAATTGTATTCCCGTTTAGAGGTGCAAGCTTTAGAAGCGTGCATAGGTTAATAGGTTAATTACAGCTCCATTGACTTATGAATACAAATTATTGCAAAAGAAGCGATCACATCTAAAAAATGTACAGGTTTAAATTGTTACAAATTGTAAGACAAACAATAAAAAAAGCAGAAACGGCTGTTTCAGAAAATTAAAATTCCTTTCTATTTTCTTCATTGGTATTTTTTTCAATTCAGTGCAATATAACTGAAGCACTGAAGTTATACTGGGTTATACAACATTCTTTCCTGTGTATAAACACTAACTCTACTACAGTACATGAAAAAATGTAAAATCTACCAAGGATTTTCTAAAAATCAACTCTTCTGATATTCAAAATGTATTCATTTTTTTTTAAAGTTGACAGTAAGCTATTCAGTTATTTTCTTACATATTTTAGTCCAGTAACAGAAGACAGATTTTACACACTCAGTGAACCGCTGCTGAACAGAATTTAGAAGTCAATGAAAAATTATCTGACAACTTTGTACCCTGGACAGTTATTTGCAGCAGACATGTCAAATATCCAAAGCAGTCTCTTGGATGGATATCAGAACCAGAAAACTGCTCAGAGGGGTATGTGTTATGTCTCTTTGTGGTTTATCTAATAGTAAAAAAGCCTCTTTGTGAGGTCCTGTTAAAAATTTTAATTTGATACATGAAGCTACAACACAAAACAAGATGTTTCTAAAATGTTATATCCGACCATGGTCATATAGTCATAGATAGACTAAACAAGTTTAAATAGGGACTTTTCCTTCAAATTTACCATATAATTGTCATTTATTTGGTAAAAACTGATGTCTAGAGGAGTTTTTAATATGGCAACAGTATTACTGTATCTGGGCCAAAACTCCCACAGTCACAATGCTTTCCACCAAACACCAAACAAGACAGCCTGTCTATTGTGTTGAGGACAGTGGAGGAACACATTCCTGACAGCTCAAGGGAATGAAGCATTGTGCTGCTGCTTCGTCTGAAGAGACAATGACAGATGAGAAAAGGCCACAGGAGACAATTTAAAGTCGGTTCGTCTCCATGGTGACTCCCTGCTTTGAAGAGCTGCCCTGGTTCTTCCAGTTTGACTTGGTGCTAACAAGATGTTTCGACCCTAGTCTAAGCATAGACAAAACCTCACAATGTTGAGGTCTTATTGGCAACACCATGAATTACTAGAACTTTAAAATAGTTGTGAAATAAGTTTATACACATTCAGTGTACACCTCTACAACTTTTTTTCTGGACAGACACTAAGCTTCACATTTTATTAAAGTTGACCAGCCAATTAAAACCAGCTGCTCAGTATAACATTTGGACCCAGAATCTGAACTGTAGGTATGTTGTGCCCATGGACTATACCAAATTTAAGTTTATAAAATGTTCATTGTAATTCCTTTACTGAAAATTTTGGTATGTTTTAGTGTCAGAGGCACTGCTTGCCGCCAGGCAAGGCAGGCAATTGCTTGGGGATCTAGACCAGTGGGAGGCCCCCAAGGGCCAAACAACTTTAAACTACAGCAGTGGCAACATGCAAAGTTTGCAATGACAGTAGAAGAGGTCTGACCCTCTTACGGTGGTCCCACCTGACTACACTCATTCCCATGCAAGTGGTGTGCAGGATTCTATTTAAACAAACTAATGGACAACAACAGCAATGCCACTCAATAGAAAAAAGGAAGTTATCTTTCTGGGAGTGAAAAAAGAATAAAAAAGAGGAAGAGGAGAAAAAATGAAGACAGTGGTGAGAGGAACAGATAATAATGAGATAATATGATGCTAAATAACTACACACTAAATAACTAAATGCTGCTGGTGTATTCTTAACTCTGGGGGAGAGGCATTTGAATAAATGTTACTACCAGTGGCATCACATTATTGTTTTTCTTTGCTTTGATGTTTAACATTAGTTAATGTAGCTAGCAGAGCAGCCGAGCGTGTCCAGCTCTGCTAGCCATGAGATGACCGATTTGAGTATAGGCAGCTGGAAATAAAGTAGAAGCTAATAGCTGCAGTATTAATACTTCATAACCAGTCAACTTGGTCTTTGATGTCACTGAAAAAAACCTGGTCTCTGGCATTTCTAGAGCAATGGTTTACCTGTTCTTTTCCAGGACACCAGTAATGGAGTGATTTGGAGGGGTAAATGAGCTGACTTGGACATTTAAAAAAAAAAAATTAAGTCATAAAATTTAAATGAAAAGAAATTTGGACACTCTAAAGTACTAAGGTGAATTTGTGTAATTCACTGTGCCATATGTACAGTGTAGTGTGTGTGTTTTATTGTATTTTCCATATGATAGCTCAAGTTGAGATGCTTTGGACATGTACAGAGGAGGAAAGGTCGATATATTGGACAAAGGATGCTGAAGATGGAGCTGCCAGGCAAGAGCAAAAGAGGAAGACCACAGGTTTGTGGATATAGTGAAGAAGGGCATGCAGAGGGTTGGTGTAACAGAAGGAGATGAAAGGGATGGGGTGAGGTGGAGGCAGATGATCCACTGTGGCCACCCCTAAAGGGAGCAGCCGAAAGGGGGAGATATCTGTAGTGCAGGCCTAGTGTTTTATGATATTTTCATTATGTAAAAACCTAAGTAGTCAGTAAAGCGTCCAGCAGATATGTTTAACCCTCAGTATTGAAACTATCACAATGTCCCTATCAAATAAAATGTAAAATCTACAACATGAACATAAAATACAATATAAAATTGACGTTATTAACATCAGATCAATTATAACATAATGGTGATGAACACTGGTTAGAGGAGCCCCCTGTGAATTTTTGCCCAGGTTCCCAACAGACTCTAGAATCGCAACTGCATACTGTAGGTAGAAATGCTGAAAATGTTTGAAAAAATTATCTTGATAGAATAGTCAGAATATATAAATATAAAAACAGAAGAGTGACATAGTGTCATAGTAAATCAGACTTGACCTCAAATAAAAAATATATACAACTGAGAATTGTTTGAAAAATAAATCTGGTATTGCATTCTTCGAAGTGCTAAATCTCTGGGATTTTGGAAACAACACCACCAGCTGCTATAAGGTTTACAAAAACCACTTAACATTTTTAAAACCACAAAACACTAAACTTCATTCAAATTTCATGATTCAACAACAGAATATCACAAGATGTGACAGGATTGTGGACATAAATTGGTGGAAACAGGAGCATTATTCAGGTATTATAAGTGCAGTGCACCTTGTGAAATCTCTCAAGATGAAACTAAAGTCCTTGTGCAGCAGGTGTTCTAGTTGCACGCAGAACATCCTTGAACACCTTGAATTAAACGACCTTGGGAGGAAATAAAGCATTTGAGTAACTTTTTACTCTGGGCCTCGGAGAGTTACTGCTGAGTTAAAGAAATGGTTCAGTGACATTGTGAAGCTCGAACAGAGCCAGCTGCAGCCTTCTGAGACAGGTTGATTATAGGAAAGGGGCAATTTTCCATTTACACCTTCATACATGCAGCTCTGTTCTTATTCCTCTATTCTTCTTGTGAGAACAGGTCTCTTGATTAATGAAGAACTATCTTCCAGCCCTAACATATGTTATGCGGCAGAGACAGAATGGCAGAACAGATCTCACTATTGCTGATGAAGAGAGCCTAACACCAGGAAGTTTGTTTTCCACTTTCAGTGAGAGAACAGCAAATCACAGTTAACCTTCAGCTGAACAATGATCTGGCCCATAGATAAATCTCTAAAGTACTGTGTATAACCAGATTCTTAGGCATTACCTTGGCCCCTAGTTCTCCTGAGAATTTTTTAGTAATTTTTAACCATGATATGTCCTTCAACACATATAATACACTAAAAAAATATTTAGGACTGCCTTCTTTCATCTGCGCAATACTGCTGGACGTAAAAAAATCCTTCTCCTCACATATAAAGGCCTGAACAATCAGGCCCCATCATATCTTAAATACCTCTTCTTCTTCTTCTTCTTGTTCTTTCAGCTGGTCCCATCAGGGGTCTCCACAGCGGATCATCTGCCTCCACCTCACCCTATCCCTTGCATCCTCCTCTGTCACACCAACCCTCTTCATGTCGTCCTTCACTACATCATAGCATCATATTATTCCAATAGAGTACTTGGCTCTCTTAAGCTTCATTACACTTGTGTGTTAAATGGATGTAAAATAGAGGAGTGACATAGTGTCATAGTAGGTACGTCATAGCCGCAAACCCTTGTGAAACAGTACGTTGTAACCCATGACATGCACCTCTCCAGAAATGTAACTACACACTGCGTCACTGCAGACCACAATGATTGCAATTTGCCATTTCGGTATTGTCCTTTCCTTCTACATATATCCAGCTGCCTCTTCCTTACATTTTTTAAAGTCAACTTCGCTCTTTTCTCTATGGCACGGTGACTCAGTGGTTAGCTCTGTTGCCTCACAGAAAGAGGGTCCGAGGTTCAAACCCAGGTAGGATCCTTCTGTGTGGAGTTTGCTTGCACAGGTTTGCTCCAGTTTCTCCTGCCACTGAAAAAAACATGTTATGTTAATATCATGGTTCTGGGTTTTCGCAATCTGCTTCTGTATATTTTGAGCTTCTAGGTTTTTAGGTTCTGTTTGTTATTCTCTGTTTATGGTGGAACCTTATTTCTAGCCCTACCTATGTTTAGTATGGTTTATTGTAATCTTTTTTTGAGGGTTTTGAGTTTCTAGTCTAGCTTATTCCCCTGCCTCCCTCTGCTCTGTGTTGCATTTTTGATGTTAGTCTATGTTTCAGTAGTCAGTATGTGTCCCTGTTTCCATGTGTTTTCCTTACCAGTTTAAAATTTATGGACTTTCATATATAAGAGGACTGTGTAGTTGAATAAAGTTCCTGTTAAGTTTCTTCATCTTGCTTTCTGGAGTCCTGTATTTGGGTCATACACTCCAAACACTGAGGAGCCATGACAGTTATTGATGCCTGTGTCAGCCCAGGACACTCTTGTAAAAGGGATTCTTGATCTCAAGAGTTCACTTCCTGGTAAATTTTTTCTTAAAAATTCTTTCATTATGAGTATTTTTCAGCTCCAAATCAAGTAGCACATGTAAACAGAGGAAGTAATAGAAGAGGTAGAATAGAAACAGGAACCCCACTGTCAACTAGTGCCTTGACAACAAATTGCAGGGCAAAAGAAGCATAAATGCTGGTAATGGCATTGGCCACTATGTTATAGGCTTTTCATAGATACACTGCAGACATATAAATTAAGCTTTATTTGTGATTTTTTAGAATTCCTAAAAAGTAGAATGGGAGGCATAGCCTTGAACTATCAGACCTCTTTTTTGGAATCAGCTTCCATTTTGGGAGACAGACACCCTCTCTACTTTTTTCTTAACGGTTTCCTTTTTGATAAATCTTATTGTTAGGGCTGGATCAGGTGATCCTGAACCATCCCTTAGTTTTGCAGCTCAAAACTTCCCATGATGCACTAAGCATTTTTTTCTCCTCTTGTCACTCCAGATGTGTTTAACTGCCACTTCTGAATGCGATTAACTTTGGTCTCCTCTCTCTTATAGTTTGGGTTTTGTCCTTGTCTCTCTGTTCTCTCCTTTTTTTCTCTTTTCTATCCTCTTATCACCAACTGGTTGTGGTAGATGGTTGCCTCTCAATAAGCCTGGCTCTGCCGGAGGCCTCTTCCTGTTAAGAGGGAGTTCTTCCTTCCCAGTGTTGGCAAGTGCTTCCTCATAAGGAACTGTCAGATTTTAGGAATATTCTAATTTTGTACAACATTGTTTTTACCTTGCAAATAAGGTTCCTTAGGGTATCTGTTTCCTGGTTTTTAAAACTTTTTTGTAGCTCTACAAAACCTTCTAAGCTCAAAAGACACTTTAGTTCAAATCAAAGCTTAATAAATAAATAAATAAATAAAACATCCCTGATGCTGGGCCACCTGGCTCGTTATACTCTTCATCCAGCCAGAAAAATCTGTATATTGAGTTCATGTGATCTTACAGGAACAGCGTATCTGTCAGCTTATCAGCAGAATTCATCCTAACACCACTATGAAGCTTTCTATTTTAAAGTATGCCTCAACAATATGTATGTTATCAACAGTATGAAAATTATTGGGTAATTATTGGGTGACAAAGGTGGAACCAGTAGGGTCCACTGCATAGAGGGTTACAGTCTACTCTAAAATCTGATGTTGCAGTATGTAACCTAAGTTGTATTTTTGTATAAGCTATACCCTCAAGGCTGTGGCTACGAGGGAGTATAGCAGGATGAGGTCAATGCACCATCATGACGCCAAGGACTTGAAAAGTTAAGACTTCTGATTTTGAAAGAAACCTTATGAAAAGTAGATTCCTTCAACTCAACGTGTTTTTCACAGCATGAGAGTAGAGCATTAAACATTGTGCAACTCACTGGTTAATTATGGCATTTGAGGAACATGCTATAGCATGTACTTAAAAATCGGGATGTCTAGCATGCTTAAAACTGAGTCAGTCAGGGAGTATTCAGCTGTATTGCACAGATACAAATGAATGAAGAGGCACAGAGAGACCAAAGATGCTCCTGTGCATATGTCCACTGCAGTTAAGGCTCTTTTGCAGTGACTACTGGCACCCTGCAGAGGCTCTGCTTCTGCTGTATTGTATGGTTGTGTCATAGCCAGTGAGACAAATGCCTTTTTTTGAAAGAGTATCCTCTGTGATGGATGAAAAGTGATTGCATTTGTCTGATGGTGGCTGTATGGAAAATATAATGAGTGTGCACCAAGTACAGCATATAAGATGACTTTTCTACCTCACTCTTAAGATGTGAGAAAAAAGCCTCAAGAGAGATAACCTTCACCCTAGAAGAGCTATTCATGCTCTTAGGTATAAAAGATGGTTTTGACTATAAAGCTAGCAAAGCTACCATCCTCAGGGATAGTAAGACAAGATGGCAAGACTGACAATGTGAATAAGTCACACATATTTTAGCTGAAGCCAGGATTAAAATACAACACTTCGAGAGATATTTTGGCTGCTGAATTGAACAGGGAATATAGCACCAGAGGTAAATCACACTGAGTCCCACGGCAGGACTCTATCATCTTAAGTACCATTAAGTACCATTTGTTTATTTGTGACAAACAATATACAAAATGGACTTCTCAGTGAAGCCAGCAAGACAAGATGACACTGAGCTAGATGGAACTAGCTTGTTACTTACCAATATCTCAAAAGAGGTAAGCAAGATGGTCAAAGGACATAATGTTGTCCCTGACCTTCCCAATGCACAAGTGCTGAATAATTTAAGTTACAGGCTGCTTCAGGTGGTTTTGCCCATTGAATAGAGGGTACCACTGTGAGGGGGAGGCCTAACCTCTCCCATTCAGAGGCCAGCAGAAATGGCTCTGTTAACACAGAGTGCACACCCTTAAAAAGAATAGGGAGCTTAAATCTTTTCCACCAATTTATGGCAAAACCAAGTGTTCTATGAGTACTGCTCTGATAAGTGGGAGGGGGCCATAATGATCAGGAAATCCAGATAAAACAGCCTCTTGCAGCAACTTTTCTGCATAGTGACTCCATGCATCCATGGGGAATGTGTGAAGAGTCACAGAGTAGTCAAAGGGTTAGCTGACTCTACTGATACTAGATGTAGGGAATCTTCTGTGCCTGGGACCAATGAAAATATGTACCTTTCAAGATAATGAATGTGTGTTGTCAGGATGCACATATTTAAGCACATGTTTGATGGTCAACTTGTGGAATTGCCATTTTAAAATGCACCTGTTGAACAGGGGTCTTTTGTAGTTGGAATAAAACCCTTTCTTCTTCTTGCTCAGAGGAATCCAGGAAATTGCTTACTTTTTCAGGAGCTCCATAAGATTGGGGGTCATAATACAGTTGAAACCAGAAGTTTACGTACACTGTGTAAAAAGACACAAACATTTTTTTCTCACTGTCTGAAATTAAATCAGACTAAACTTTTCCTGTTTTAGGTCAGTTAGGATTGCCAAAATTATTTCAATTTGCTAAATGCTGCAATAAATAGAAAATATTTTAGAGAGATTTTTTTATTAATTTCTTAGAAGTGAAAAGTTTACATACACAATGATTACTATGCCTTTAAACTATGTGGGAAAGCCCAGATGATGATGACATGGCTTTGGAAGCTTCTGATAGGTTAACTGACAATATTTTAGATAATTGGAGGAACACCTGTGCACATATTTTAAGGCCACACTCAAACACACTACTTCCTTGTTTGACATTATGGGAAAATCAGAAGAAATCAGTCAAGATATCAGGAAGAGGATTGTGGAGCTCCACCAGTCTGGTTCATCCTTGGGTGTAATTTCCAGATGCTTGAGGGTGCCACGTTCATCTGTTCAAACAATTATCTGCAAGTATAAACAACATGGGAATGTCCAGCCATCATACTGCTCAAGAAGGAGACTTGTTCTGTGTCCCAGAGATGAACTAATTTGGTCCGAAACATGTAAATCAACCCCAGAACCAAAGCTAAAGATCTTGTGAAGATGATGGCTGAAGCTGGTAAGAGTGTGTCATTATCCACAGTCAAATGAGTCCTGTACTGACATGGGCTAAAAGGCCACTCAGCCAGGAAGAAGCCTTTACTCCAAAAGCAACATCAAAAAGCGAGATTACAGTTTGCACACAGGGACAAAGACACTAATTTTTGGAGACATGTCCAATGATCTGATGAAACTGAAGTGGAACTGTTTGGCCATAATGACCATTGTTTCATTTGGAGGAAAAAGGGGGAAGCTTGTAAACCTGAGAACACCATCCCAACTGTGAAGTATGGGGGTGGC